>JACXGM010013421.1:0-23032 GCA_016801145.1 Umbra pygmaea | reverse complement strand
AAACAATTAAGGTGTAAATTAAAGGTTGGTAAACAATTAAGGTGTAAATTAAAGGTTTTGGGTTTACTGTATTCTGTTGATGTTGTAATGGATTAAAAAAAATATGGTATCGAAAAAAGTATCGTTAAGGAACCGGTATCAAAACTGAGGTATCGAAATTGGCACCGGATCAAAAGATTTTGAACGATGCCCAGCCCTAGTTGCCTCATTTTGGAGGTCCTGGGAAAGCCGGAGAACCCGTAGTCAGGCTTGAACCACTGACTGTCATCATGTAGACTGTCCTGCAATCCAGCAACTTGGCCCACTATGTATATAAATATAGTTAAGTAGTTAATTTAGCAACCAACATGATCCTCTGGCTGGCCAAGCTTTACCTTAAAACACATTAACAAAAAGCCAATATCAGCATGTGTCAACTCGTTATCAACTGCTGTCATTTTCAGAAAACTTAACATGTGGACATTTTTATATGAACATAAAAATTTTCAGCAACTAACACATAAACTGACAGTTCCACAGACATGTGACTAACATAATTGAATAATGTATCCCTGAACAATGAAGTTCTGTAAAGTTATTTGGCTTTTCTAATTATCTTTGAAAGAGTCCTGAAAAAGGCACTTTTTGCTGAGTGTTTTTGTAAGATTGCTCAAACAACTGCACTACCAATATATAGTCATTAAAATGCATCATGTTTAACTTGATAAAGATTGCGTTGCTAGTTGCCTGTCTGTAACAGAGCTATTTAAAATATAAGGCGGCCAAAGAATTGCATTTATATGGTCACGTGTTTGCTTTAACATGTATTACTCACAATGCACGGTGCAGCCAACTGAAAAACATCTGTGTAATGAAACCCAATGCACAGTGGATGTAGTGGGTTTGTCTCCGTCTGAAAGCTGGGAGACGGTGATGAATGTGCAAACTGTCTCGAAGTACTGTATATTATTCAGACAGCACAGTATGTGCTTTCAGGAAATGTAAAAAATATATATACCTTGTCATTATAATATAAACTGATGAGTGTGTTCTAGAAAAATATGCCCATAGATCTTTTAGCATTTTTTGGCAATCCTTGGCCTGCTTTTTGGTACAAACAATATACAGTCTACTAACACAAAATTATTTTTGGAATTGAGAAATAATTTTATTGTTGGCAAAAAGAGTATTACGATATAATGCAGTATCGATTTTTATCACATCCCTAGTAATTATCAGCTGGAATTTTGTTAGGAGATTCCCACAGTCCTATGTTTTTGTAATTTTTGGCCATATTCATTACAAAATAAAATCTAAAATGTCTTAAAGCTTAAAACCTGAGACAATGAGATGCAAATGTCTGTTAACAATTTGAACTGAACATTTTGACATTTCTGGAAATGAGGAACTGCTCTAGAAACATTTAACATGTTGATGAACAGGTTGATATTCCAATATGTTTTTTTAAATGCATGATGATGCTGACTCCACTGGTGTGAAATAGTGGACATGTTTTAATGTTTGTTAGAACCTAACCCAAACAATGGAAAAGTGGTGGAAATGCACCAGGAAGAAGGAGCATGATATGTTTTCAGTTGAACCAACTTTGACTACCACTAGTGATATGTATACAACCAGCTACTGTTACAATCAAAATTATTCAACCCCCTTTGCAAATCGGGTATATTGTCAAAATGTACAGACTTTCAGCTGTTTGCAGTGAACAAATCAAACAAACTATTGAAATAGCTCAACACAATGAAGGCATCAAGTCATTTGCCCAAGTTCAAATATAAATGGAACTGATAATGATTTCTCCTCAAAATTATTCAACCCCTTCATGGCAATCATATTTGTGCCTTGTGGAGCACCCTTTTGCTGTCATGACCTGCTGCAAAAGAGATGCATAGCCAGACACAAGCCTCTGACAAATTCCTGAGGAATCTAAGCCTATTCCTCATGAGCAATGGCCTACAATTCAGTAATTCAGTAACTACTTGATGCATTCATTGTGTTGCGCTATTTCAGTTGCTTTCGTTTGATTTGTTCATTGCGAACAGCTGAAAGTGTACATTTAGAGAAAAAAATTATTTGCAATGGGGGTTGAGTAATTTTGTTTGCAACTGTATGTTATCAGCTTACATGATTTGTAAAGAGCATTTAGAGGTCACTTACTTGAAAATTATGTTTGTTTTTGTTCAATAGCAAGAAAATACAAATTAGTGAATTATAACCACTAAAATTATAAAAATGTTCACAATCACAATTTTTGCTTCCCACGATCAAATTAGTGTGATAAAGCGATGTTTAACCCTTCAAAGATCCCCGGCACTCTAGAACCCTACATACTAGCAACTTCAACTTGATACCGATGAATAAAGGAAGATCAGATAAAAACAATAATAAAGAGTGGTGGATCGTCCCTGTGGGTTAAACAAAGCCGGAGTTTTGTCGCCTCAAATTCGGCCATGTTTTTTACTTAAAACATTACAGATAGGAAGTAGGAAGTGAATATTACAAAATAACAACTCTGTAATGATGTAGGACATCATTCTGCACAACACCAACACTTTTTAGAAGTAGGTGGGGTTTAAAAAAGTATAGAAATATAGTGAGAAATGGATTCAGTCCAGGAGCCCTGGGGGCTTGACAATATGCATCTAAAAGCCTTATTCATCATGGTTTACATGCTTTTACACAAAAAACAACAAAATATACATACATTCTTAGTTTTTTTATTCTTTAAGGAGATGCCCTGAATTTTGGTGAATACGTTTAGGCACCCCTGACAATTTCCATGATTTTCATTTATAAATAATTGGGTGTTTGGATCAGCAGTTATCAGCAATCCTAATAACTGAAGGACACCGTAATATTTTGGAAGGGTTTTTTTAAGGGTTCCTAAACTTTACATATGATTGTAAGAGGAACCTTTGCATTTTGATGCACATATTTGTACATTAGCAGGAACCTAGCACAATATGGATGAAAGCAGTTATAATTTGCTTACATGACAATAACATTTGTTTTGGATAAAATCAACAAATAATCGTGATCTCAATATTGATCATAATTATCATGATTATAATTTTGGCCATAATCGTGCAGCCCTAATAACCACAACCATATTGTGGGCCTGTTTCTATGAATACATTGATTGGATGAATATCCACTTTGTTGGCTTAGAGTTTTTGACAGTATGCCAATGACAGGATCTTTCTAGAATTCTCCATGGCATGAGTGCTGGGCAATGACATGAGCTGTCAATGTTAAGTGCATCACAGTATATGTTTTTTTGGTCAGTGAAAACATTGGCTTAGGTTTAACAATATTTCACCATTTCATCCACAGACAAGAGCTTATAACTGTGGCTATAAACCAAAAACAGTACATAAATATAAGTTTCAAGTATCAGATGCATAATATATAGAACATAATATAGACACACCTGTCATTTTTGTAAATTGTTAGGGCTACCCATCTGTCAAGGGCAGCTTGTAGAAAAAGGGGAGACACTCTTGCACTGGAACCTGCATATGCTGTGTTTTTGGTGAGGGTGGCATCAAACTGTAACACTGCAGTGCCATGTTGCTTTGCCACCAGCAATGTGATGTTTTGCCCGCTACACCAGTATCCCACTCATTATTTTTGTTCATAAATGATGTGCCAATCAAGCGATGAAACTCTGCAATTCTTCAGCTTGATCTCTGTCATAGGACGTGAGAAAATGTGAACACTATGGTGGCTATTTATATTTAAATCATTTAGCTGATGCTCTTATCCAGACCAATTTGCAGTAACTACAGGGACATTCCCCTGGAGCAACTTAGGGTAGATTGCCTTGCCCAAAGACACAACTATATTTTGCACATTCAGGAATAGACCTGGCAACTTTTGACTACCAGTCTAAAGGAGGAATATTTTAATGACTGTAATGAAGCAGGACTGTTAACATGTTGTTCATTACCCTCCATCCATCATTGTTGTATCCAAACAATGGATCAAAGGATGATGTAGCATCCTCCTATAAAGGTTTATCAACCACACCATGACACACAGATGGTGTACTGCTGACCACTTTAAAGTGCCAATTAGAATCAAGTTTTATAGCCTGAATACATGAACTGTTGTTCTTCACTTTAAGTGAATTGTCTGTAAACACGAAGTGAAGCTGCCTGTTGAGATAGTGACATTCAACCTCCAGTTCACCTTGTTTCATAGCAGCGTAGCCTTCCTTGCATCTCCAGCCAAGATGTTTATGATTCCCTATGCAGGTTGGATCGGCCAATCAAAGTTCCTCGTAGCAACTGAGAAGTAGATTAATTCCTCTGAAATGAGCTAATCTGGTCGGCACTGGTTGAGTGAATCCTCAGGGCGCATCCTAAATGGAACCATATTTCCTATTTACTGCACTATGGGTTCTGCTCAAAGGTATTGTCCCCTATTGGGTGCTATTTAGGATGCAGACAAAGCCATATGTATAGTACGCGTCCATGTGTCAGGACTGGGCAGCATGGTTGAGTTGAGGCTGTTGGTTCACAGCTGAGTGGACTGGCCCATTTCTGTGCCTGAGCTCAGCACCACAGTTCAGCGCCTTGGTTCGTAGCCATCAATCAAACACACACCGCCACACGGGTGGACCGTCTGTCAGAATCCTCTCTGGCCGAGCGTCTGCTATGAATTCTCAGTACGCCGCCTACTCACAGCAAATTGAGCAACGTGTGATGAAGCCCCATTTCATAATGCGTTCTTCATCCCAAACGAACACTGACCTTAAATCTTTGCCCGATGAGTATTTCCCATAAAAGCTGTGTCTCCAAAAAAAAAGCTTATTTCTGACCGTTTGAAATGGCTCTATGAAAAAGGCTGTCAGATGAGATTCAGAGGCAATGCCAAGACTAAGCTATTACGTTGGCTTTGTTTCCCACAAAAAGTACACAAAAAACATTTCTCTGCTCTCTGTGTGGACGAGAGGAACATTTATGGATGTGGATGGACAGATGCTGCTCATTATATACAGGAATGTAGTAGTAGATGAGAGAGAACCCCTGGGTCTAAATAACTAATGCCACACACTGGCTTTACTGGTGGGATTATGAAGGGTGTTCTCACTGGCTAAATCCCATATTTCACCCTATTCTCTAATATACTGCACTCTTCTTTAGGACTCTGGAAGTGCTGTAGTGCTTAAGAAATATGGTGGCATTTGGAATGTGACCATGACTCTGCACATAGTGTGCATTTGGTTTGAGAAATGTAACTGACTTAAATCCTGGCGATAGGGTTTTATGCAATGCCTGACAACTTCATTAGCCCCCAGTTGAGCTACTCCTTAGGATGGTGTATGTAAACATGTGTACACACACCATAGCACACAGACACGCAATACACATACAGATACAGTAGGGCAGAGATTGTAACACTGCTTACATGGGCTTAGCTCTCCAGTCCGTCAGCTGAAAAATAAACCCATCAATATGCGACGGCGGGAACAAAGCAACTGTTTTCAGACTGTTCAGTCAAATGTCCAACTCTTTTCTGTTCATTAAGCCTCTTTTGGAGTTTATTTTTTAGTTGGCATAGGTGATCCTGCTACATGTAATGGTTGAACAGATATAATACCTCCTTCGTCCATGCAGCATATGCTTTCTCTAGATTCAGAAACAACTCAGTATCAGCCCCATTGACACACACACACACACACACACACACACACACACACACACACACACACACAAAATATAGTGATGTCAGTCACACCAACCATGCGGCTGCGAGAGAGTTTAAGTTGAGGCAGTTTTGATGCAGAATGCTCACACCAACATATCTTTGACTAACGGGTAAAATAATATACAGTACTTTGTAATCTTCTTAATGAAAACAACAAGGATGTCATGTCATACCCATGTCTCATATACCGTCATTATTGAATATTCAGAAATCATTATTTAGTACAGTATATGCTTTTCATATTAACACAAAATCAAAGTCAAGCATGCTGTGTGAAATGTCAACAGAGCACTGAGCGTGTACCAGTATTTATTTTCAAACAATTTAACTCATGTCACACTGAGAGAACAACCACAAAATGTCACCGCTCTGTCAACAAAAATGGGCATATTATTATTGGATGTATAATGTTACAAAACCTAATATAATGATATGTACAGACCGCACTGAACACTTTGAAATTAACTTGAAATTAACCCTGCCTTGGGCCTCCCAAATGCTATAGTGTACACCAATCAGCCATAACATTGACATTGACCACCTTTCTAATATTGTGTATGTCCCCCTTTTGCCAACAAAACTGCAGCCCCATCTGCAACAAACTGTGATGCACTGTGTGTTCTGACACCTTTCTATCAGAACCAGCATTGATGTTTTTAGCAATTTGAGCTACAGTAGCTCGTCTTTTGGATCGGACCACACGGCCCAGCCTTCGAGCCCCACGCGTGTCAATGATCCTTGGCTGCCCATGACCCTGTCACCAGTTCAGTGCTTTTCTTGCCTTGGACATGTGTTGATAGGTACTGACCACTGCAGACCGGGAACATCCAACAAGAGATGCAGTTTTGGAGATGCTCTGACCCAGTCGTCGAGCCATCACAATGTGGCCCTTGTCAAAGTTGCTCAAATCTTTATGCTTGCCCATTTTTCCCGATTCTTCTTTTTCTCCTTGAAGTTGATGTTAAAAGCAGGAAAATGGGCAAACATAGCCCTTTGAGTGACTTTGAAAAGGGCCAAATTGTGATTGTGAATTGTAGTGCATTATAGAGTGGCATTTCAGCTTGTTATAAAGGAGGATTGGAGCACGTATATTTGGCAAGACATAAAATACATTGCCCATACAGCAGACAGGCAGTGCAAACTGATGAATGAGATTATGTACAGCACTGGAATATGCTAAGAGACCACTGCAAAATCATCAGTTTCTCTGGTTTTACTATGGAAATATTGACATTCAGAGAATTTAGTTACAGAAAAACGAAATAACAAAAAAATATGCTGTGTTGTCAAACCTCAATTAATACACACACAGAAGAAAGGATCATATTCATTTTAAAACAACACAATACTAAATTTTTGGTGGAATAACAGTAATTGCATAATAATAGTAACTGACTTTCATTCATCTTGGCATGCTCTCTTTCAGTCTATCATTGATGTTGGTTGACTTTATGCCACTCCTGGTGCATAAAAGATTGATTTAAGAAACATTGCAGTGGTCCCTTAATTTGTTCCAGGGCTGTAGAATCCCCTTGGATTTGGTGTCAATGGACACAATCACTATACATATTTGCAGAATATTTTTTTCACTGAAACGTGATGAGGTACGAAGAAAACAAAAAACGATCAGCATCCAATATTTAGGTGGTTAGGGTGGTCCATGCTCTACCTTGTATGTGTTTTAATAATAATAATACATTTTATTTATAATGCGACTTTCTAAAACCCAAAGCGCTACAGACAATAAAATCAAATGAAATACAAAAGACAAGAATAAAACAAAGATAATCAATAAAGTTGAAGTCAAACACAACATCCTAATCATGATAGTCTATAAGCAATTTTAAAAAGATGAGTTTTTAACAGCTTCTTGAAACTGGCCAATGTGGGAGTGGTTTTGTCTTTTAATGTGGTTTTGTCTTTTAATGTGGTTTTGTCTTTTAATGTGGTTTTGTCTTTTAATGTGGTTTTGTCTTTTAATGTGGTTTTGTCTTTTAGTGTCTTTAATGAAATAAAAAATTGAGGTAATAAGTTGGCTTAGAACTATAAGTTGGCTTAGAAAAAACCCGATCCAAAGTTCAAACCTTGATTTGCATGCCTTTGTTATACTTAGAAACAGGTCTGCCTAGCAAACCAAACATTCAAATAGTGAAAGTAGTATAGGAACATGGTAATGAGACGTTATGGTGCTTCAACCGGAGTAACCAATGGGGCCCCATGAAGCTCCCATGGTAGAACTCAACTAAATGCAAAAAACTTTGAAACATTGCTAAAAACATTACAGTGGTAAATGTGAGAGTGATACCATCCAGATTTTCTTTATTTTGTTGTGTGACCCATTTTTCTCCCCTCCCAAGTTCCCTATAACCCTGCCTTGTCGGCAGCCCTGCAACTCCCTGGACAGATCTGTGGGATGGCGAAGGGCGTGCACATGGTTTGTCCAACCACATGTCTCCCACCCGTCGATTCTTTTCGCACTGCGAGTCCAACCAGGAAGCCTTTAGTCAGATCATGCACGGGAGTATTACGTTCACCAACTATACTCCCGCGATTGAACCCACAGGCACCTGATCCGGAGAGCGATAGAATAGATCATCTGAGTTGTCTCAAGTCCCTGGCAATGCAATGTCAATTTGCTCTGTCTTATGCAGGAGGCCCAGGAAAGTCAGAAAACCCATAGTCAGGCTCGAACCTGACTTTCATGATGTAGTCTGTCGTGCAATGCAGTTACTTAGCTCACTATGCCAAGCGCACCCCCCTCGGTTCAGATTTGACAAAAACACACCTGTATTGTAGTAAGACATCTGTTTGTATGTAGCTGGCTGCACTGCTGCGAAGTGTGTGAGTAGAACAAATTTGTTTACACACAATGCAGCAGCAAACAGTATATTCTTTTGTTGAGCAGACTGTTTTGAGCAGTGTCTGGTTGTGAAGCCTTGTTCTGGTCCTCCAAAACCATGTTCTTTGATAACATACAGTCGTACTTCATTTGTAAATTCTCAAAGGTTGATGGGCCGCAATATTAATTATACGGCAACATGAAATGCTGGCTCCTTCTGGCTCAGTGGCATCAGAGGCTTTTTAATCAGGTCAGCAGGTCAAACAACTTAAATATACTTACTCTGAGAAATTAAGAATCATTCTATAAGAGCAATGTGGATGTGCACATCCAGATTAAACTTCTCAAAGTGACTTGTTTTACAATCTGAAATGGAAACATCATGACTGGTGTTCATAATTCCATATCTAAAGGATAATAATTTACACTTTTGAGTGTTGTAGAACGTTTGACTAGCTGCTAAACCCACAGAGCTGAGGGAAAGGACGATATTTCTGCAAATGTAAACCTATTTTGTATGAGTCCTGGTTGAAACGTAGCACAGGAAAGTGTCACCATTCAAATCGATGTCCTGAGACCTGAACATGGAGGGATCAAAGGCTCTTTGATTTAACGTTGGTGTCTCACTATTGCTGAAAATAGACCAATTTCCAAATGTTTCTACTGCTGTAGTAAACATAAGCTCTTATCAAACGTGCACGTACATGCATGGTCTGCAGAACAATTGGTTTCAGGCTGTTTAGTTTATTGACACTGTTGAATATACAGAGGCTTAATAAAAGAAACAGAGACAGATAACGAGAAGGTGAAAGACACTGTGAATGTGATTTATGGGGGTGTGTTTGTGTGCACAAGGCTATTTGTGGTCCAACTGCCAGAGTCAACCGTTTCACCCCCAAGGTAAGTATTACCCCCCTTCCCTCCCGGACTGATGCTATTAACTGGAATGTGAGTTTGTGTTTAATGTGTAAACGAAGGGTCATCGTCGTTGGTCAGTTACCTAATTGTGGATGGTGGTTTTGGACAATGGGGATATAATCTGTCGTGACCTTACGGAAACATAAATGGAACCTTAGCTTTGTCCTGATGCAGTGGGTTAGGTAGAAATAACCAGCAGCGTTAGTTCCTGCACTCTATATTTACGCTAATCACAGTTTCACAGGTGTATGCAGGCACCTATTTATACTTTTTTATGAGGGAGTGTGGAGCTTTGATTCAATTATTGAACTTTCTATTATCACTCATTTTAATGCAACCAGAACTTCACTGAGCATCTGAGACTTTATTTCTTGTCAGAGATTTTCTCGCTTACAATTTATCGATGGTTGTAGTCTGTGTATTGAGCCTTCGATTTCGTGACTGTTAATTTATTAAATAAACAAGGGCCAGGGATTCTAACTAGCGGCCTTCAGTTTGGGGCTCCACGCTCTGAACACTAGGCTGTCTGCTGCCTCATTTACAGTCACATCGTTATCAGACACTCTTATCCAGTACCCTCTTACAGTAGTGAGTGCATAACATTTCATACTTTCGCATCCTGTCCTCAGTGAGAATTGAACCGACATTCTTGGTGTTACAAACATCATGCTGTACCAGTTAAGATACACAGGAGACCTCCAATGGGTTTGTTTGCATTTGAAACCAAACGGATCATGTAACAAAGACAATTATTATAAAAAATGATAAAATAACAAAAAACGTTGCTGCAAAACCTTTTGCTACGGTTTCTCTGTTAATCAAGGCCCATGTTATAAAGTCTGGTGAATCAGTTCCTAGGCAGCAGTCAAGTTGATGGAAGCGTTAAGGGAGACTCCAGCTGCTTTCTAAGAAGCCACTCGTTGAGGCCATGACTGACTGACTGATTGAACAGACCGCTAATGACAAGCAATGAAACCACTGAGTTTTTGCTGTGTTCGCTGTGGCCAACATCTTGTTGAGCCATCAGCCTGGTCCCAGGCGGCCACAATCACATGGTGACAGGAAGCCTCTGTTTGAGTGGTCGCAAAGTTTTCATTTCAATGTAAACAGGAACAGATGTCCTGTGGAAAAGTAGCGTTTCATCTTGACTAGGATGACAGCATTGTGGATTAACCATGACTGATTGTGTTGTTGTTCTCCATTGATCACATAGATATGCATTACTTAAATGATTTAAACAATGTATATTGAATACTTTAGATGTAGGAAAATGTGACATTAAGCCTAGAACTTAACACGCTAACCTTCCAAACATCTGATAGTCAGTAATTTCCTATGAAATAGGATAATATGTACAAAGTTACTATTCATAACTTTTTACTAATATTCTCCAGTTATGTGACAGATGGCATCTTTAATGCCTGGTGGACAGGTGATGTCTTGACCTCACTTTAGCACATATTCTGCTGACCTCATACTTTTCCATCCAAACAACCAGTACTTCTCAAATGTCTCTTAGGCACATGCCATTCCATGTGTTTGTGACGTACTCAGAACTAGCACATCTGAATCAGTTTTTAAACATTATAAAGCTCTTGGCTGCTGTTTCAGGTGAGCTAGTTAATGGCTGCAACAAAAGTTGTAAGATGGCTGGATGTCCTCAGGAAATGTTTGAGAACCACTGCCCCAAGACTACCCTAGAATGGATACTATGTGGGAGAGAGTTGAGTAAAATGAGCCAGTGGGTAAGTTGACTAGAAGGAGTTTCGGTCAAAGGAGGTATTGGCTTTTTGGTTGACTATGCATGTTGTAGTGGGTTAAGTTGTTGCATTACAGGACACTCTACATCCCGATGGTTATGGGTTTGAGCCTGACCATGGGTTCTCTGAATTTCCTGGGCCTCCTGCTCAAGACAGCGCAAATTTGGCAATGCGCTGCCTGGGATTTGGGTTAGATAAGTCATTATCTATTAGGGATGAGTAGGGCTGGGCGATATGGCCAAAAACAATATCACAATATAAAATAGATATTTTTTCGATACGATATGTCTGACGATATATTGAAATATATGTAGGACCTGCTGTGACTTGATTAAATCAAAATGTATAGTCTGCTGTATAAACAAATAAAATCAATACATACCAAAAAATATGTATTTACCTTTGTTATATTTCTGCTTAGAAGTTTCAGGTTAGTGCTGCCACTATCGACTAATTTTCAAACGACTAATCTTTTGAAAAAAAAATCTAATCTAAACGACTAATTTAAAAAAATCAAGTGTTCGTTTTTTTATTTTGAACTCAACTAAAGGGCAAAAACATTAAATGTCACTTGTGCCATAAATAACTTACATGTTAGCAAATAAAAAATGTAAAAGTGGGAGGTTTTCCACATTCCAAAAAAATATTGCACAAAGTTGCAAAGCTCATTAAGTAAACTGTTCAAAAACATCATCTATTAACAATCTAGGCATAAGTATGCGCTTCGCTTAGCTCCGCTTGCTTAGCTCTGCCTAATAATGAATTGCGCTGAAAGCAGGCAGGCACACAGCTATGCTGCTTGCATTTACACTTGCGTGCATGACAGGGTTTAAAACATTACTGCCAAAGTCCAAGTAGCCTGTTTAATATCCAAAGACAGTCATGTACTTCTAATAAACAGTACAGACTACCTTGCCATTTCATTAATAATCATATACTTACGTTCTCTTTTCCTTTACTGCATTTAAATGGGATAATGCTTCCCTGCAATATGAGGTGATTTGTTGCACACAAAATCACAGCCTAAAATGCACAATCATAGACGGAGCCACGCGTGCATATTATTGAAAAACACTGTATAATCACAACTCCATTTTCCTCAAAGCAATTCTCCAGTAGAGTTCAAATGGCAAAATACGAAATTGGTTCTCTCATTGCTATTTTCATGTAGCCTAATATTTGTAAAAAATTATATTACAATCCTCAAGGAAATACGCACATTTAAGTACAGGAACGAACGAGGGATGCAAGTTATTAGGATAGTCACTGCACACTGCATCTGTAGAAAACGGCATGAGGAACGCCCCGGACCAAGCCTCTGAAAGGCACCTTCAGGAAGGAAAGACAAATGTTGGTTGTTTGCAACACTTCTGGGTGAACAAAATAGTGGTATTTCTAAATTCTGATATACTACCATTAAGAAATATAACTTAAAAGAAATATGATGTAGTCTATTTATATTTTGTTCAATAGATTACAGTGATAGTAGGTACAGATATAATTGTGTACTGATTATAATAAAACAATCAAATAACAGAATATTATATTAAGTCACCCTTTATGGGGCGAGGAACCATATTTGGTAACTTAATTGCGCATTCAAACTGACTCTCCCCTGCCTGTTTAAGTTGTCATATGAGTGCATTGATTTCTCCTAGCCAATCAGCGAAGATCATGCTACATCACTGATAGTCACACCATGGCATCTGACCAATCAGAAGTTGCGTGGAGCATTTCAAACTTCAGTGTAGTTCCGGATATTGGAAAGTGAGGTTATGCGCTACTACCTACTCCCACATCAGCGCTAATAACTTCAAAATAAAAAATGGTAAGTTGATGAAACTCACACATTCTATGGTTAAATAGTTGTGCAACATGTTGAGATAGGTGTTGTGTGCATAGATTTCTTGAAAGTAGTGACGTGTGGGTTTTTTGGTCAGTTTTATGATCTTTACAACAGTTTTTAATACTTATAATGATATTTTGCACTTCTTATTTTATATTTACACTTTATGTGTAAGTTTTATGCCCTTGAAACAGTTTTTATCATAGTTAAATGCCATGTATTGGTGTTTTTTTTACTGTGAGACTTATTACTGCCACCAGTAATTGACCATACCTAAGATCATTAGTACAGATCTTTTATAAATGTATACATTTATTTATAACATTTATTTATAACATTTATAAATGCACACATGTCTTTAAAAAAATTTAGAATCCAGGTGTTCAGGGAAGCTAGCACTCAGAGGTCCATCACATTGCACCCCCGAAGGAGCTCAGCATCTTCAGGCAGCCTCAGCACTTCTGTTGCCATCCCCACACCTGTCCGGGGACACCGCAGCACAAATCCTGCAATCCATGTGCGGTTTGACATGTCCCTGTTCCACGCCCCTGTCTACACAAACCGCCAGACCTGCAAGTACTGCAGCCGGAAGGGGAATATCATGAGGTCAAACGTGGTCTGCAGGGTCTGCAAGGTCCGAGCTCCGATGCTCCGATGTAATTTTCAAAGCACAGTGATTCAGCACAATGAGCCGAAGTTGTATCACGTGATTGGTGATCTGTGCCTCAATGGTGGCCGCAACTGCTTCCTTAAGTACCATGAAGCAGTGGCCTAATTCGCTGGACTAATAATTTGATGTTCCTAATAAGAATATAAAATGTTCTTAATAAAAATGTAAAATGTTCCTAATAATAATTTAATTTAAAATGTTCCTAATAATAATTTAAAATGTTCCTAAATAAATATTTTGATGTTTGTAACAAGTTTGTGTTTTCATAATATTTTTATATATACAGTTTTTAAGGGAAAAAAAATTACCCTAGACTGGCGAGGAACCATATATGGTAACTTCATTGCCCTTGATTTCCAACCTAAAAAAATATATTTTTTTAAAAACTCACAAATGTTTAGAAGTCTTATAATGTCCTCCAATAACACTCTATGGTTGAAATTTAGAATTTCCAAGTATTTCAATGAGTGCCCTATAAAGGGTTAAGTCATCGCTGTTTGGAGAAAGTACTTAAAACAGACATTCTCATCTTACACAAAACGTTCGCAATGCTTAGGGCAAATGTGAACTGAACACAAACATGCGACTATTGCAACTATTGCAATACGTAATTAGAAATTACATAATTACAAACGTGTTTCTCTCATTTTAGCTAATTAGGGAAACTATTGACATTTGTAACAAATATTACAGAGGTAAAACTGAACTACAAGCAATATGAAATACTCCTCATTTGTTGGATCTTTCTTTGTTTCAGAACAAAACCAGCTGACATATCGCGATATGTCGATATGGGATATTCTTCTCGATAATATTTTCACAAACTTGATAACGTTAAATATTGAATTATGGCCCAGCCCTAGGGATGAGCTGAATATCCGTATCTGTACTTGGAATGGGCATGGCGCCTTCCCAGAATTGGGTTACCCAGAAGTGTTTCCTTCATGCCTGAAATCTTAGTAGTAATCTCATAGTTATAGAACAGCCTCTGACTTGAGCAACAGAGCAATGTCTTTTATCAAACATATAACAATTACTGTGCAAACCAAATCGATGGCAGGCCAAATTTAACTGCTTCCGGGTAGCTCCGCCCACTTCAGGGAAGGCCGCGCCCATTCAGAGTACAAATATGGATGTTCAGATCATCCCTATTATCTATCCTACCATGTCTCTCTCCACCGACTCCTTGCGTTCAGATCGGGCACCTGTAAATTCAATTGGCCGGATTAACCTGTGATTGTTAACCTGTGATTGTAAAGTATTTGTAGTTTTGTGCTATGTCTGTTTCTTTGAAATGTCAGAAAAAAAATCAGATTTATTATTAGTTCTCATTATTCTACAACTGAATTCTAGAATTATATTGTGGTCTAACTATATTGTGGTCTATATTGTGGTTAACCTGTCTTTTGAGGACTTTAGAAAAACAGGGCAGGATGGCTGTGGGTCTGGGAATATGGAAGGAAGATCCATGTGGATGAAGTGGTAAAACTGTCTTTTTCCTGTCAATGTTGTATTTTGCACATCAGGTATAATTAAGGCTCACATCAATTGTAATTTATCTCACTTTAAAAAGTTATATCAGCTTTGTTGATGAACTGGCTGTGTTTAAAAATGCGAGTGTATTATGAAAAATGTAGCTCTGGGTCGCTAGACTAAGCACTTTCCCTAAAATGGTGGCTGTGGGGCAAAATGAGCCAGAGCCTTGGGTGTATGTTCAACCAGTTTTTCAACTTACCCCTCATGTTTACATGCAGTTAAATTCAAATATTTGGTGTTCAAATTAGTGTTGTATCCTAACAATGATCAAATGAAATTATATTTCATGTTAGCTGCCATGCCAGGTAATTAAAGAAGAAAAGCACACTCCTAGAGGAGTTAAACAGTGTGCTGGCTAAAGTCAAGGGAGGACAATCCATCAGAGCATTGTCAAAAGAAAGAAATATTAATAGGTCAACACTTCTCAAATAGCAACAAAATGTAATGGATGGGAAGTCATCGATAGCTGGATGCAAAGGAACCTCTGAGACGAAGAAGATATTTAGGGAAGACAGAAGGAGGTTTCAGACCACATAAAGTGGGAAGAACAAGTATTTGATACACTGCTAATTTTGCAGGTTTTCCTACTTACAAAGCATGTAGAGGTCTGTCATTTTCTATCATAGGTACACTTCAACTGTGAGAGACGGAATCCAAAACAAAAAGCTCTGGAATCCAGCCCTCTTCAGGTCATTGACCAGGTCCTGCTGTGTAGTTCTGGTTCTTATCCCTCACCTTCCTCATGATCATTGATGGCCCACAAGGTGAGATCTTGCATGGAGCCCCAGACCGAGGAACATTGACAGTCATCTTGAACTTCTTCCATTTTCTAATAATTGCGCCAACAGTTGTTGACTTCTCACCAAACTGCTTGCCTATTTTCCTGTAGCCCATCCCAGCCTTGTGCAGGTCTACAATTTTATCCCTGATGTCCTTACACAGCTCTCTTGTCTTGGCCATTGTGGAGAGGTTTAAGTCTGTTTGAGTGCGTAGACAGGTGTCGTTTATACAGGTAACAAGTTCAAACAAGTGCGGTTAATACAAGTAATGAGTTAATAAAGGAGGGCTTCTTAAAAAAAAAAACACGTCGTTGAGAGCTGGAATTTTTACTGGTTGGTAGGTGATCCAATACGTATGTCATGCAATATAATGACATACAATACGTATGTCATGCAAATGAATTAATTAAAAATCCTAAAATGTGATATTCTGGATTTTTGTTTAAGGTTCCGTCTCTCACAGAACCACTGCTTACATAGGCTACTTGTGATCACAAATTGATAGCTTTGTTTAAACGCCAATTTTTTGTGAACCTTTGTAACAGCATCAATATTGGCTTAATCATTTCCTTAATTTTTTGGTCAAATGATTATTTGCAGATAATTAAAAGCAGTCTGTTCACTAACGATGCGCTCTGCTGAAATGTATCACATTAAAAAAGCAATTCAGGCGATCTAATTATGACAAGTGATAATGTATTTGAACAAGAATTACATGCTCCCATATAAATAGTGCCTACTTCTATGTCTTTACATTTTAAGATTTGCTCTGATTTAGCTGTTCTGTGTTTATTTAGATGTAGTATAGCTTGATTAAAAATGCTAAACAAGCATATCAGAATGGGCTGCACAACAGCCAAACACACCATCATTCACTTCATCACTGTCCTCCCTATTGTGTTCACTAGTGTATTATGACAGTTTCTGTCCAAAATATGGAGCAATTTAAACTGAAACAGTATATACTACCCAAAGGCTTGTTCCTTAAAAACAAATGTTGAATGCCAGATGAAACTTGAATGGGGTTGTCTACAGATCCTTGTTAGATAAATGAGAATCTCATTTTAGTTGCTCTTTTGCTGTTGATGCGTGTGATACAGTGAGATAAAGCCTACCTGTTAACTTGTTGATTGATTGAGACTGGTACAATACAACTGTAAACAGATTTGCATGTAATCTACATAATTGCATTAAAACATTCAGAATTATGTATTTGTGTCATTTTGGGGTAAATGGTGAACAAAATGGCACCCTACTCACATGGCTAATTTGTATATAGGTGTGTAGCTATTAGGGGTGTCACAAGACCAAAAATTCTGTAGTCGATGCCAATATCAATAAAACTAACATGTCAACATGGTCTTGGGTAAATCGCGAATGATTGTGTGTAATGTGTTGGGCATTGGTCCCATGTGTATGGCTGTATTGTATTGGATAATAAAAGCTTTGAATTATATGTTCTTATCAGTTTAATATCGGATACGTTCCCCATCGGTTAAATATATATTTTAAATTGATTTTTTGAACAGGGAGTCAGAAACGGGGCTTGCTCCATTCGCTCCACGCATCGACTAGGTATCGCACTACCTCCGGGAATGGTGCACCCATTTCAAGTGCCAAAATAAAAATAGTATATTATCCTCCGCCAAACGAGGCAGACTACCTAGCTAGCAAATTGCCGCAACTGGAGGCGAAGCCCTTTTAATTTGCTTTTGATTTTTCGTGCTATTTTTAGTTATACTCCCCTGACAAAGTTAGCTATTGCCAACTGGCATCTTCGCAAACGGTGCCTACGGTGCTTCAAGAAATGGACATTGTCTGTCTTTTTTTATTTATTTTAGAACTGGAAGGTCTCTCTAGTATCGGTTCTCGTGACATCCCTAGTAGCTATTATGATTGGCTATTGCACAGTCCCTGGTCTGCGTAGCGGCTGACAGGTCTTGTTTGTTTTTGCAGAAAATGTATTGCTTAAAAACTTCAATAAAAAAATACTAGTGGACAAATCAATTTACAAGTGCACTGCACAGCACTAGGATGCCTATGCTGCTGGTGGAATGGAATCGATATTGTGAAAACTGCGGATGCTGATAAGGAACCAACAATACAGTAGTTAGTAAATGTTAGTAGGCCTAACTGTTTTCTTGGATGGCTCGATTTACCCTGTCAGCTGGATCAAATTTCACTTAACATGGGGCAAGTTGAGTCAAGAGACTACTTTTTTTGGAGGACCCCATATTATGTTGTCTATTTGAGTTAGAAACTGCTAAGTCTTCAATTGATGGCCCACATCCTGATATTTTGGTGTATGTATTTGTTTTACACCTGTCTCATGTTCCATTGGCTAAAAGTTGACTTAAGTAAATAAAGGCTCATCTTACCTGAAACAATGGTTACTAAAAGGTTTTTTCTAGAAGAGTGCAGTAAACAGACCAATGGGTAACTGAAGGATAAATGCTAGTGATGTTTGGACTTTATAGAGAAGCATTTTTCTTTGTAGGTCTCCCACAGTCACCATTGCCACCAACACCACTTACAAAGCAAAATGCAAAACAAGCCTCTTATAAGAAAAACACATTAACAATGTGAAATGAGGTAAATCTTAAAGTCAGGATATCAGTGGTAATTTGTGAAATTAATGCCTGAGTGTACAAAAAGTGCTCAAACTGTTTAGGAATTCATCCATTGCACAGAAGGCCTCTGTCTTAATTGATCAAGCTGGCTGTGTTTATTATCATTGGGCTGCAGTGAAATCTATATGGCCTTCTCTCATCTTTCAGATGGGTTCCATAATTCAACTTTGTTTCATGTTTTAAAAGGTTAAGTGCAATATAATTAGGTTTATCTGTTATCTTTAGACTTTAAAGATACAGTGAGAAATTTGTGGCCACTGGCTGTTGTGGTGCTGTCCAGGCAAAAACATGTGTCATGTACTGGGTATAGATTATGCATGTATTAACAATATATTACAAATTCAACCTGTAATTAAACTTTGAAAAAATATATTTTTAATTGGTTGAGTTCCAGACTGCATCTTAAATTATTTAATATATTTTGGGCGGTTTGTAAGAAAGTATTGGTTTTGAGAGGTAAGTGAGAGTGTGAGGTAGGCCCAGTCTACTGAGGTAGCTAGAAGGCTAGATTACTGAACTCCCATCCTGCGTGCTCACTGGCCCAAACATTCTCCTCTGGGACCATATGTACAATTATGTATATTTTAGGTGTGTTAATATTTTTTTCTGCTAAATTGGTTAATGCATACTGTTGTAGAATTAGCAGTGTCACTCTGCAGTACAACAGCCAACAAGACTTCTAATGGCATTGTAGCAATTTTGTTTGTTGAAAGCTGGGGCTTATCCAAGTGGGAATGTATTGAGCAGAACTAAGTTGTTTGAAGGAAGCTTGTGAGCTCTCTAACATTACCATGCAGTCCCTGAGGCTTTCGCCATCTGCTGGACGAAATTACGCTGTGTCACAGCCAACAAGGTGAAAAATCGTTGCACGTGCCCTCGAGCAAGGCATTTAACTTGATTTGTTCTTGTAAGTTGCTGTGGAAAAAAGCTTCTGCTAAGTGACTGAAATGTAAATTGTCGCTGATTGGGGCCACCAGGGACATCCAGCAGCACCCCTCCTTGTCCCAACCTCCCTCACTAGGTTTTCCTTAAACACGAGTGGCTCTTTGTCACCGTGGTGCCAAGGAGCCAATAAACAGCAATTTTGTTTGTTTTCATGTGATGCCTTCGAGATTGCTTGTTTGGGAAGGGCAAGTTGGGGTCGGACTGTTCCAACTGGAGAATGTAGGAGGGGTGCAAACAGTCTCTTTACTGATTGGGTAGTGAGTTGAATCTGTTTAGAAGTGGAAGAAGTTGTTCAGTTGAAAGAGAGCAAGGGAAAGGTGAAGCGTATTGCCAACCAAGCATCGGTGTGGAAGAGGAGCAGAGTGTGATTGGTTACAATGGCTAGTGGGTTCTGAGAGGATGTCAAGAGACCCACGCCTATTATCCTTTGTTCCTTCTGAAACTCAGTAGTCTACACGGTTTGTGAAATGCAAATGAGGGGCATGATTTCACAAGTTGCTTTGCTCAGCACTACATGAGGATTTCTTTTGTGTCTGTGGTCTGGCAGTGTGCTTCAGGAAGTACTACTGTGGCATACTCTAGGCGGTTAAAGATATACATGTAGATAGATATTATTCCAGAAATTAACATAGCTTTTGCCCTACCAACGCCTATGACCTATTTCCTGGGTTGGATATCCATAAGGTGGGTGAGTACAATATTTATAGTCAGATATTAACAGCAGGTGTGTTTATTAGCTTACACTGTTATTTTTTTATTATTAGAGTGCAGTTAGTTTATGGCAATACGGTGATTTGCATGTCCCTTTTTGCCCTTACAGCCATCATGTTCTTTAGCCTGCTTGTCCTTTATGCCTTCTACATCCTGGTTGTGACAATCCTGTTGGTTTGCAGGTTGTTCTAACCTGACCTTTACCTTTTGACCGTTTAGCCTGGAGTTCTTCAATTTAGCTTGTTCCTATCTCCCGTGGCTGTAGTCGCTGTTTGTGCGGACGTCCCTCCATTCTTTTGGGATTTCAGAAGCAACAAGCTTCCTCGACTAATTCAGTGCAACAGGTGTTGACGTCAGCCCCCCCACCGCAGCCCCCATGGGCCAACGGAGAACGGCTTAGGAGTGCATGCCTGTAGGATCATCACGTGCTGTTTATCAGTCAATGCTCTCCGTCCACAACTACAATGCAAACGTCCTGAGCTCACATGCAAGGGAGGGTGTAGGTGTGGTTTGTTTTCACAACATCTGACCAATTTACTGTTCAACCAACACAATGTTCCCAGTGCTTTTTCTTTAATATGAAAGCTGACAATCTCCACATGCGGTATCCCCAATGTCTCCATATTCGTTGGCTCTGGTCAAAAGTAGTGCGCTATAAAGGGGATAGGGAGACATTTGCCCCTCGACTGGTGCAGACCTGTTCACTTGTACAGTAAGCCTCTCCCTCCAGCCTGCACCGTGATGATGACCATATAAGCCTAGATGGGCTGGGCGGGGAGCCACAGGGAAGAGGCCGTCGCCGAGGCTCAGGCAACAACGGCAATGGTGCAGCGAGCAGCACCTAAAAAGGAAATAGGGCTGATTGCATTGTTTCCCCCGTTACATCCAGTGCAGATAAACATTGCTAACCCTCAGGGAGAGAACGGAGAGGAGAGAAGATGAGAGAGTTGGTAGGAGAGACATGCAGAGAGAAGGGAGCTTGTTTCCTGTCATGTCGGTCCAGTGTTTATTTCCAGGGGACCCTCAGCAGGGCAGCCATGGGAGCGTTATGTAAACATTCCTAGGAGAGGGTTGGGATTGGCTCAGGAAGGCCCAGATTACCATTTTTCCTTGTTCTCCTTTCTGCTAGTCTCCGTGCTCCTCCTCAAACTCTTCTTCCTTCTGTTCCTTGCTCTTCCACCTCATCATCTTCCTTCTATTATTTACAGCTTTTCACCAAATCTCTCCTTCCTCCTCCGCTCACTTCCTGCTCCTCCTCAATCTCCTCTCCCACCTCCTCTAAATTCTCAATCCTCTCCTCGTTTGTGCTTTCGTTTTAAAGTTGACTGTGCCTCCATTCTCTTTGAAACTCTGGCACAAAGCCTCATACAACAGCAGAAGACTGCTGAGTGTTTACAGGAACAACCCATGAAAAGAAAAATGAACAAAGCGTATATTTGAAAAACCCCAGGGGTAAGAAAAGCCAAGTGATAATGGGTGTGTCTGGCGGTGTGGGTTACAACCTTTGTCAGCACTAAAAAAGCAGGTAGGGCTTATTTGACCAACTGTGTTTCCTCTGCACTAAGCTTTTCATGTGTCTGTGCCAAAACTATCACGGCCAGTGTTTTGGCTACTGGCTACACCCTACAATTGCCTGGGAGGATGCTAGCTAGTGTTGACTGTATGTTCTTTGCGATGTGCTCTTAGGTACATAGTGTTTTAGAATGAAATGCAACGTGAAGTGAGGCAGTCTCAAAAAGGAAATATAGGGACATAAGCTTTGGATAGATGGAGCTCAGTATGGATGTTTAATAATTGATAGCATGATGCAGCTTAATGTATTGACACAGAGTCCTAGTTACAGTACAGAACAGCATACAGCATGCATATTTTAGTGCTGTGCACTTTAGTCTCTTGTTGTACTCCAACTTGGTGCTAGTCATTACCACTAGTAAGTAGTGATTAGAATAATGTGCAAGAGGCTTCAGAATGGACTTGCATACTGGTTGTTGGTTTTGTGTTGACTCAATGAACTTCTTAAAGCCTCTTGACGTCTTCCACCATACGGTCAAGCCGACATCGATCTGACATTGGCTTCTTTCAGTCAGAGCACTTGTTGGACAATGGACTTGTGTGTGCGTGTGTGTGTGTGTGCAGCTCCCTGCTCAGGGCTTTTCTAAAGATGTGTAGGAGTAATTGCTGTGGAAATCACCTGTCTGTCTTTTTGTGTGTCTAACACCTGTCTGTGGGTCTGTCTGTGGGTCTGTCTGTGGGTCTGTCTGTGGGTCTGTCTGTGGGTCTGTCTGTGGGTCTGTCTGTGGGTCTGTCTGTGGGTCTGTCTGTGGGTCTGTCTGTGGGTCTGTCTGTGGGTCTGTCTGTGGGTCTGTCTGTGGGTCTGTCTGTTGGTCTGTCTGTTGGTCTAACAGCTGTTTGTCTGTCTGCCTCTCTGTGCGTCTAACAGCTGTTTGTCTGTCTGCCTCTCTGTGCGTCTAACAGCTGTTTGTCTGTCTGTCTCTCTGTGCGTCTAACAGCTGTTTGTCTGTCTGTTTCTCTGTGCGTCTAACAGCTGTTTGTCAGTCTGTCTGTCTGTCTGTCTGTCTGTCTGTCTGTCTGTCTCTCTGTGCGTCTAACAGCTGTTTGTCAGTCTGTCTGCCTGTCTGTCTGTCTCTCTGTGCGTCTAACAGCTGTTTGTCAGTCTGTCTGTCTGTCT
>JACXGM010013420.1:0-23020 GCA_016801145.1 Umbra pygmaea | reverse complement strand
GTGGCCTGCTTGAAGCAGGAGGGGACTGCAGACTGTGTTAGGGAGAGGTTGAATATGGAGGTGAATACCCCTGCAAGCTGGTCGGCGCATCCTCTTAGAACACGGCCTGGAATACCATCTGGCCCTGGAGACTTCCGCGGGTTCACTCTTTTGAAAGCTCTCCTTACGTCAGCCACATCCAGGGTTAGAGTGCAGTCGTGTGTATTTAAAACAGCTATGATATATTTTGCCATATTGCTTTCTGCATTATCTATGTGAATGTTAAAATCTCCAGCAATAGCAAGACAGTCAAACTTTGAGGAAATTGTTTATAGCAATTCTGTAAAATCCTCAACAAAGGCTGGAGAGTATTTCGGAGGCCTGTTTATAATGACAAGTAGAATGCGTGGAGCACCTTTTAACACCATTCCCAGATATTCAAAAGACAGTTAATTTCCAAATGACACTTGCTTACATTGATAGACATCTTTAAAAAGGGCAGCTACACCTCCTCTTCTCCTAACCGTTCTGCAGACACTCATCAAATTAAAGTTAGTAGGGGCTGTTTCATTGAGGATTGTTGCACTGCAGCTCTGTTCTAACCATGTTTCACTTAAAAGAATAAATCTAGGTTGTTTGTGGTTATTAATTCATTGACTAGAAGTGATTTATTTTTAAGTGAACGGATGTTTAAAAGTGCTAATTTAACAGTGGTATTATTGCTTTCCCCCACAGCAAATTTAGTTTGACATGTAATAGGCAGTAGATTAGATGGGTTTGCTATCCGGCTTGAGAGAGCCCTAGACTTTCTATTATGTAAAAGTGGTGATCGGGAAAAGGTGAGGTGATTTATCTGGCAGGTAGAGGAATGGGTGCCCCCATCCACACCACCAGAACAGACAACACTTAACAAAACAAGACAGACAACAAAGAAACAGGGCTCAGGGTGCAGGGTTCGTGACAATACCCCCTCTTAGACGAACGCCTCCAGGCGGATGATGGTAGAAGTCCCAGATTAGGCCGGCGTCCAGGATTTGACGACAGGGAATCCAGCACCTCTCATCAGGACCATAACCCTTCCAGTCCATCAAGAACTGGTAACCCCACCCCTGACGCAGAGTCCATGATCTGTCGCACAGTGTAGGCAGGAGGCAGAGGAAGGGAAGGCAAAGGATGACAGAGACAAACAGGCTTCACACGGGACACATGGAAGGCAGGATGAACCCTAAGGGTGCGAGGTAACTTCAACCTGACCACAACTGGGATGATAACCTTCTCCACAACGTAAGGCCCGATGAACATGGGAGACAGATTCTGGGAGACTGTCTTGAGAGGCAGTGTCTTGGTGGAGAGCCATACATTGTCTCCGGTGGAGTAGGCTCGTGCTAGTGTACGCCGACAGTTGGCCTGATGCTGGTACTGACCTGAGGCTTTAAACAGAACCCTCTGGGCCTGGAGCAAGGTCCAATGGCAATGTTGTATGTGGGTCTGGACAGATGGCATGAACACTTCCCTCTCCTGGGATGGAAACAGGGGAGGCTGGTATCCGTAAATGCACTGAAAAGGTGACATACCTGTGGCTGAGGTATGAATGGTGTTGTCCTCTTATTACTGTGTTGCCCTCTGATGGTGGTAGACCGGTAACAATGTCCAGAGACAGATGGGACCAGGGGCGACGAGGCATGGGAAAAAGAAGACATGTTCTGGGCTGGTTGGTCTCCTTGTTCTGAGCACAGGTAGGACAGGCTGATACATATGTCTTGGTGTCCTGGTGGGCCACCAGAACTGTCTCCTAAGACAGGCTGTGGTGCGGGCTATGCCAGGGTGACATGTCAGGTTAGACGCATGTGCCCACTGTTGTACTTCAGGTCTAACAGACTCAGAGGCAAAAAGACAACCTGGCGGGTCGTTACCTGGACCGGGAGTACTCTGCAGAACAATCTTTACCTTTTCCTCAACCTTCCATCTCACAACTCCAATGACCATGTTCTTTGGAAATTCAGTGTCGGGTGGGGTGTCGTACTTCTCCTTGTCATACACGTGTGACAGAGCGTCCAGCTTGATGTTCTGGGAAAACAGAGCCCACCTGGCTTGATGATAGTTGAGCCGTTTGGCAGACTGTATATATTCCAGATTTTTCTGGTCCATCCACACCACAAAGGACAGCTCCTCCCCCTACAGTCAATGGCACCACTCCTCCAAGGCAACCACAAAAGCAAGCAGTGCCCACCTCATAGTTGACTTCTGCCGGGGACAGATGGTGAGACAGAAACGCACATGAGTAAAGCTTACCATCCTCTAGCTACCGTTTAGAGAGGACCACTCCTAACCCTATGTTGGAGGCATCCACTTTGACCACAAACTGTCTGGGAGGATCAGGCTGGGTGAGAATGGGAGCCAAAGTGAACCTCTCCTTGAAATCCTGGAACACTTGGTCTGCCTCCGGTGTCCACACACATGGTCTGTTACAGGAGGTGAGCGGTAAGGTGTGAAGCAACATGAATGTAGTTGCGGATAAACCATCTGTAAAAGTTAGCAAACCCCAAAAACCTAGCAATTGTTTTCGGGTGCCTGGTCTTGGACATTCCAACACTGCCTTTACATTTGGTGGGTCCATCTGTACCTGCCCCTCAGTAATGATGCACACCAGGAATGATATGGTTAGCACATTAAACTCACATTTCTCAGATTTTACATTCAGCCGATTCTCCAATAACCTGTGGAGTACTTGTCGAACATGTTGTGTGTGTTCAGAGGTGTCCCTCAACACATCATTCACTAAACACTGAATAACAGCCAGGGCATTTGTCAAAACGAATGGCATCACCAAACTCAAAATGTCCCATGGGCGTGTTGAAACCTGTTAACCACTCATCCCCCTCCCTGATTCTGACCAAATAATACACATTGCGGAGAACAGGATTAGTGAAAAATAGAAGACCCCTGAAGTAAGTCAAATGCAGTGTTCATCAATGGTAGTGGGTACTTATTCTTTACTGTAAGGTCATTGAGCCCATGGTAATCAATGCAGGCCTGAGGATTCCATCTGTCTTACCCACAAAGAAGAAACCAACAGCAAAAGGTGAGGATGAAGGACGGACAAGACCAACTTCCAGTGATCCCTTAATGTACGCCTCCATAGCCTCCTGTTCTGATTTAGAAATGCTGTAGAGTCGAGCCTTGAGAAAGGTGGCACCAGAAATCAACTTGATCGCACAGTCATAGGGTCGATGTGGGGGAAGAGAAAGGGCCTGCTGTTTGTTGTATACCTCACTGATGTCATGATACTCAGCAGGCACCAGGGTCAGATCCGGTGGATGTGCATACTCCACCTGGGTGTTCATAGTTTGGGGACAAGCATCTCTTAGACAGTTTGCATGGCATGCAAAACTCCAGTTGGTCACCTGCTCTGTCTTCCTGTCAATATTGGGGTTGTGTCGGACCAACAAGGTGTGGCCTAAAATGAGAGGAACACGAGGAGATTCGATTATAAGGAAACATATTGTAGTGGAAGTTTAAAATGTTTACAGGACAGATATGCAGATATTAAGAGCTGGCACCTGGCTTGCTACCCCACACCTATTGCTTCCTTAGAGACGCAAATACAGAGGATGCAGGGAGGTGTGAAGCATCACCCCTCTTCCTGGAACACACAGCCTGAATGTAAAGACCAACTGCACATCCAATGTAAAACACCAGCCAATGGACCAAATAGTATGATATTTGATGTTTTCCTGACTGTCCCATAAAGGGAAACTTTGGTATACATGTACCACTGTGTTGCACGTCATGTTTCTCTTTACAGATAACTTATTGTTGGCTGGCCAAAATATGGGGAGGAAAGTTCCACAGAGGCAAACATATGTTTCCCCCCCTGGGGTGGGACATTTCAATTTCATGTAAATGTACACAGCAAGTTCTTTTGTACTCAATGTAAATGCCTACAGCCGGTCGTTTGTTTGTGACCTAAAGTCTGTGCAATGTAAATTTGTCAATAGCGGTCCTTTGTTTCCACTTTCGATGGCCAGTGAAACGTGATTCCCATTTGGGTTGAGCGGGAAGGGGGGAGCACTTTTTCGGGAAGGAATATAAAGTCTATTTTCAACTATGTTCGGGGAGTTCATATCTTAGACGATGCTCCGGGCAAGCTAGTTGCTCTAGCCGTGTGATTAGATAGGATAATTTTAGTTTTTGGTAGGTTTTAGGATTTTAGGACGACATGTATTAATATTCTTGGTATTGTAACATGTGATTTCATTGTCCCGTTAAAGAGTTGTATTTTATGCCTTTAATTGGAATTAAATATTATTGCTTTGAACCGAGCCTTGTTTGCGACACTCCAAGTTTATTCCTTATATCTCCGGTGGAGTATATGGAAATCATTGTTAACCTATTCTCTGCCTGCTCGTAGTATTCTGTTCATTATCACACACACACACACTTTGCTAGCAAGCTATTCCAGGCTTCGGGTTGTAATCACTGAGGCTCGGCAACCAGCAGCGGCGTCCTCAGCTGGCAGAAAAGGGATTTTTGTGTACAAGTTGACAGGGGAGTAAAGTTCAGCCCACACCTGGGCATTCCTTATCCCTCGCCCCATCATGCAGTTCAGCTCACGGGAAGCATTTCTGATTTTAGGTGCGAGTCAATGTACCTTAGATCTTGCACGGCTGTTGCAGACGTTTACGTGATGACAGGTTAGCCCGTCCATATTGCATACTTAGTGTGGCTCGGAGGGTCCAGGCTAGCTACCTGGCGGATCCAGAGTTTCACGCGGGCGAGGCCCTGGTGAACTTGCTTAGCTAACACATAAACACATGGAGTCAGATTTATAGATATTAAATATCTACGAGGCAACTAAGATCAATAAGATCATTCTCCACACTTTCTATTAAGCCATTAATTATCTGTTTAACTCAGAACATTGCCCCAAGGGAAAAGGAAATATATAATTTATTAATGTATTAATTTCATGTGCATATTAATGGTAATCTCTCTTTATTCCCTAAACTACAGTATCTCCTCCAAATTGTTCCCAGACAGTAACATTTTAATGGGTTGTGTCCTAGATAAGAACGAGCCAGTAATCTGCCGTCAAAAGTGTTGGCTTCAATGGCCTGTTCCAAACGTTCTGTGGAGAGCCCCAGCTGTTGAACTAAGTTGGCATCTATAAAACTGACATCAGCACCGGAATCAATCAAGGCCTGAAATTCTAGATATTGTCCTTTGATGGACAGAGTGGCATGGCATAATGTTCTAGAACAACTGAAGGAGGTGTCATTAGTGTGGCTCGCTAGAATACCCCCCCCACGTCTAAGGAGCCTGCTGGTTTACCAGCCTGTTTGGGCAGGACGCCAAATAATGACCAGGGTTACTACAATACAGGCAGCTTTTCCTGTCTCTCCGATGCTGGCGCTCCTTGTCATCAAGATGAAAATGTCCTAACTGCATGCGTGCAAAATCAGAGGTGTTCATCATTTTACCAATCTCTCTGGATTTTTGGTTGTTGAACACCACTTGTTTCATTTACAGGTTCCCTTTTTTCGATGTACTTCGGAGATCCGACGCTGCCTCCTTGTTTATCTCTCCGGCGTTCCCGACACCTATTGTCCACAAGTATAGCCAAAGAGATCAAATCGTCTACAGTCCTGGGTTCAGGATAAGACAGTAATTAATACGGTGCCATTTCGTTCACTCTTGAAATTATGTGAATAGATCATTCTGAATGTTTTAATGCAACTGTGTAGATTACATGCAAATCTATTTATACTTGGGAATGTACCAGTCTCAATCAAACAACTGACAGGTAGGCTCTCTCTCTCCACCTCACTCATCAACAACAGAGCAACTAGCCAGAACGAGATGATCTGAAATCTAACAATGACATACAATGATGTATAGAAATCTTAATTCAAAGTTAATCTGGCATTTAAAATTACATTTAAAATGGAAAGGAATCCCATCCAAAACATCTTTCTTGATTATTTGTTTTTAAGGAACCAGACTTTACTAGTATACACCTTTTTGAAATTAAATTGCTTCACATGTGGGACATGAACAGACTTAATACAGCAGTGAACCCAAACTATAGCGAGGTCAGTGATGTGACTGATGGTGTATTTGGCTAGCCAGTTCTATTTAGACAGCTAATCAATGTGATAGGCTACTCACCGAATTTTGATAAAAACTTGTTTTGGTTAGGCATGATTGATTTTAAGAACATATTACTTAATAGTCTGCTCTGCGGCACATTCTGTTTTTGATTTTTTAGAGTTTTTATCGAATGGCACCACGTCCAGTGTTTTTCTCTATCCACTTTCAGTACTGAACGGATCTGTCTGATCCGAATGGGCACGGGTCTGTTTGTACCTTTTTTCGACAGTTCCTTTCAGAACAGGTCTCTTTGTTATTGGGTCCGTTCGTAACGGATCTCCATTTTTGAAACATTTATTCATGTTTAACTGTCATGTTTCCCCTTCCAGAACCTGATATTTCCATTTCAGTTTCTCCCCTGTATGTTTTGTTTTGATTTCTGCCTTGTGTGAAGAGTGTCCTTTCGGTTTCCCGCTCCCCATATCACGATCCTTCATTGTTTCCTGTTCCATGTTAATCTGTGCATGTTTGTTTTACGAAGAACATTACATATCCTACCTTTAGACAGTAAGCAGTTTTTGTTCAACCAGGGGTTTTCGTTACACTTCAACCCCACATAAAGCATGAATCGCTTCAGCGCTACGGGTTTGGGTAGTACAGACATTCAAGCATTTTCGGAATGGTTCCAACATTTTGGACCTGTGACGACCTCTAGATGTCACTCTTATACTGTATATGTTCATGTAAAGTTAGTTTTTTTCATTTTGCATGTACAGGCACCCAGTGGGTTATATGAAAATACTTACTGTACTTGGTTGAGGGATACTGCATCAGGACACCAACATTGTTGGAGGTCGTAAAGTCATGTATGCTCATTAGGGGTGGCACGGTTCATGAAAAAACATCCCAACCGTTTGGTTCGCTTGTCTCGGTTTGGTGTGTGTGTGTGCGTTGCACGGTTCGTCGGTACACTGCTAATGTGCACAAACCACTTACTGCCATTGTGAACACTTTCATCACATATGTTAAAATACTTACCAGAAATGACAAGCGGGATAAGCGTGACAAATGCAACACATATCAGCTGATTGGACGAACGCGTTACGTAGGTCTGGCTGCTCCCGAATTTCAAAACAGACTCTAATGGCGTTCTGAATACGATCTCATATTTTAACAAAAATATTTCACCGAAACGTGTTTCTGAAGAAAATGTAAGCGAGAAATAGGCCATACAGTTGCTGAATCTGCCATACAGGATTACCTTTCAGTTACTTGATAAGTTCACAGGTTTTGTGAAGTCCCTAATTGAGACCAAATATTTAGGTTAATGGAGTTCATATCTTACTGGTGACCATGATTGATATTTTCTTTAGTCTTTCTATTTGTTTTAGGGTCACTGTTAAGATATTAACTCCATTTACCTGACCATTTTGTCTTAATTAGGGACTTCCCAAAACTTGTGAAGTCATCAAGTAACTGAAAAGTAATCCTAAAAGTAACTTTGCCCAACACTGGACTCACGTCACATGTATTTTTGTAAGACACTTGCACTGAAGTAAGGAAGTTTGATAAATGCAAGTTATTTCAATTGTTATTCTGTAATACTTCAAATTCCATTGATGCTTGATTACACAATGAAACTATCTTTTAATATATTATCCTAAATTGTGGATAATTAAGCTATATATCCAATGCTGGAGTATATTTCTGGAGTGTTAAGATTAAAAGAAAAAATAACAATAAGAATCATACAGAACCGAAAACTGTGAACCTAAAACCATGATACGTAAAGGATGTTTAATCATCTTATTTGTGCAGGCCCACGGTGTGTTACATGAGAAAACATACTTAGTTGAGGGCTTTTACTTAAGGAAAACAACATTTTTGGAGGTGGTCAAGATTTGTATGCTCATGTAAAGTATGTTCAGTCATCTTGCCTGCACTGTACAGGCACCCTGTGGGTTATATGAGAATACATATTTGTTCGAGGAGTTCTGCTGTTGGATTCCAAAACCTACGAGGTGGTTGAGTCAATGTATGTTTTTTTCAGAAGTAGTCTTGCACAGGCCGTGTCAAAGTTAGAGCTTCTGTTCAATGGAGCAGATAATGTCCTCTGTTGCGTCGGCTGCATTTATTCAGTTGTGGGTTTTTGTATCATTGCCCATACTTATTGAATTCATAACGGAAGGTTCATGTTGTGAACAAATGCACTGTATGTACACTATCTTACTATGGTGGTGAGTTCCCCTAAGCCACAGAACTATTTCCCAAAGTTTCATAAATCTTAACGTGTCGTTTCCTGTTTAAGTTTTGTTTAACATGATTTACTGGACAGAGGTTGTTTGCGTGTTATATGTATTGCAAAAATGGCTTAGCATTTGAATAGTAACTTTTTCGTAAAGAAATAATACATTTTCATATTGTACTCCAGTTTCATTAAAAGTGACAGGCCAATTCAGAACCACTAAGATGTTAATTCTATAAGAAAGGGTTGACGAATATAGTGCTGGGAGAAAAATGGGCACATGTGAGTCATGGAGATAAAAAGAGAGTGCTAAAGATGAGACATAGAGATAAAAAGAAAGAGGGCTGAGCGTGAAACATAGAGATAAAGAGAGAAGGCTGCAGGTGAAACATTGAGTTAAAAACAAAGAGGGCTGAGCGTGAAACATAGAGATAAAGAGACAAGGCTGCAGGTGAGACAGAGATAAAGAGAGAGGGGCTGCAGGTGAGACATAGAGATAAAAAGAGAAAGGGATGCAGGTGAGACAGAGATAAAGAGAGAGATGGCTTCAGGTGAGACATAGAGATAAAGAGAGAGATGGCTGCAGGTGAGACATAAAGACAAAAAGAGAGAGGGTTGCAGGTGAGACATAGAGATAAAAAAAGAAAGGGATGCGTGTGAGACAGAGACAAAAAGAGAGAGGGCTGCAGGTGAGACATAGAGATAAAAAAAAGAAAGGGATGCGGGTGAGACAGAGACAAAAAGAGATGGCTGCAGGTGAGACATAGAGATAAAAAGAGAGATGGCTGCAGGTGAGACATAGAGATAAAAAGAGAGATGGCTGCAGGTGAGACATTGAGATAAAAAGAGAGATGGCTGCAGGTGAGACATAGAGATAAAAAGAGAGATGGCTGCAGGTGAGACATAGAGATAAAGAGAGAAAGGGATGCAGGTGAGACATAGAGACAAAAAGAGAGAGGGCTGCAGGTGAGACATAGAGATAAAAAAAAGAAAGGCATGCAGGTGAGACAGAGACAAAAAGAGAGAGGGCTGCAGGTGAGACATAGAGATAAAGAGAGAAAGGGCTGCAGGTGAGACATAGAGATAAAAAGAGAGCGGTCCATGGGGAGACATAAACATGAGAAGGAGAAAAAAAAGATTAACTGGTCCTTCCATACATGTTTTCCACCCTAACAGATGTGTAAATTATATCCTAACTGTCGGTTTGTCCATAGAGATGCACAGAATTACAAACACCAAGCTAGCCTACTCTCAATCCTAATTAATTATCCAATCGTTTATAGTTCAACTCTACTCTGCGAAAACATGAAACACGTTGCTAAAAGTGTATTTGTTTTGTTAAAAAAAAAATTTTGAGCTTGATATCTTAAAAATATCTTGACATTTTTAAATGAAACAATTACTTTTTAATTTGAGGATATAAAAAAACGATGTAACTCTTTAGAAATAATAGTACTTTTTAAATATACAACAGTCCCCGAATTTTGAGGCATCTAAGGTTTTGGGTCAGATTATTGTCATTTCAAAGTAAAAATATTATAAGTCATATTTGGTTGCATGCAAACCATCCTTTGCATGCAAAAATAGCCTGAAGTCTGTGCCCTATTGACCTCAAACACATGCCGGGTATACAGCTCTGGAAAAAGTTAAAAGTAGTTTGTTGAAGGCAAGGGGATACCTACTTGTGAAACATTCATTGAATTTATAAAAGTACTGTACACAGTCTTCAATTGGGTCTGTAGCCGATTTTAATACAGATATAATACATTTGAATCTTATACATGCCTGAAATACACCACCAGGCATGATGCCAAATGAATGTGTTTGCTTTGATTTGAATGAAAACATAATGACTCCTCCTCTTCAGACCAGGCAGAGTGGTCCGCTCTGATCCACATCCGCGGTCCATAATCAATGGTTGACTGAGCAGTGACTGGGCGTTTTAATGACTCAACTGAAGGAAGATCGTTTCTCGGATGGACCGTTGAAGCACGAGAGTATTTGATTACTGTAATTAATGAGGAAGGATTCTCTGACTGCTCAACTCCATGCTACTTTACTCAGATGAACACAACCTTCCAATTAAAGGCTTGGCATTCCTTTATGATACGTGGTGTGTCAGATGCCTCAGTGGTTAGGGAGACAAGACTTGTAGTCAGGAGGCTTTCGGTTCAAATCCTCACTGTGCCAAATGTTGCTGTGTCCTTCAGCGAGGCATGTTTACCCTACGTTGTTCCAAGGAGATGTCCCTGTATTCGATGTAAGTGGCTCTGGATAAGAGCGTCTGCTAAATAACTAAAATGTAAATATTTGCACTGACAATTAATTTAATGCAACCCCATCCTGAAAAAGTTTAGACAGTATGGATAATGCAAAAAAAATAAGTGTCATTTGAAAATCTGCTTACGCAACCATGTGCTTCTAATCCGGGTACTATTGTGGTTTGGTTTTGTCCTGCTGGAAAATATAGATGTCCATGAAAAATACATCTGGATGGCAGCATGTGTTGCTCCAAAATGTGTACATATCTTTCTACATTAATGGTGCGCTCACAGACGTGCAAGTTGTCCAGGCCATGGACAATGACACATCCCCATACCATTACAGACTCTAGGATAATGGATTTGACGCTGATACCAGCTTGGATGATCCTTTTCCTCTTTGGCCCGGAGAACATGATGGCTGTTTTGTCCAAAAACTTTATGAATTGTTAACTCGTCCACAAAAAAACGATTCCACTGTGTTAATTCCAGAGCCCAGAGAAGTTGGCGGCTGTCATGAGAAAGGTCATGGCAGACCTGGGCATTTAGTGCCATCTGGTGGGTTTATGGTGTATGTACTCTGATTCTGGACAAATACTTAAGTTCCCACAAATCACGTCTTGTTTCAGTTCACATTCATCAGCTGTCTGCAATCCATTAATTAACCTGTGCATATAATTCCTGTGTTTGTCCATTGTCATTGTCGGTTATTGTTACCTGTACGTTGCGTCTATGCCCGTTCGGGCAGTACCTCGTTAAGAATGCCTTGCATCATTTGTTGTTTTGTTACCCCTGTTCTAATGTCCTGAAAAGGTTTAAGTCTATGTAACTCAGTTATTGATCAGTCCGTGTCGCACCACAATAAGAGTGCTATGAGTATTCATCCCGAGAAGGTTAAAATCTATGTAAACACAAGGTTTGTTATATATGGGTATCACTGTCACACTTATTATTATATAGCCAATGACAAAGTCATATTAAAGTCAATTAGATAAAGTTAGTACTGTGAATTACTGTTTTCATCTCCTGCATTCTCTCCACACCACACCACCACCTTTACAGCGGCAGGCATGGAATTTCATGATTTTAGGGACAAGGCCACTTGGGCTTAAGGAGTTGTCCAATTTTTCAGGGCACCAAGGCCAACGTCTAGGGCAATAAAATTATCAAACAAAATCGCCATGGATGGATTTAAAAGCGAAACAGTGGTCGGTGGAGGAGACATTTAAATACATCCATCAAATGCCATAATCTGCAATCTTGTCTGGGAACAAAAAGTTATGAATACGGGCAGACTTCTATGTAGGTGCAAGCCAATATGTTTCCACAACCGATCAGAAGATGATTTGCGAAAATATGACGGCGAGAGGGAAAATTCAAGCCATGCATTTTTCATATAAACACATACGTTTTGTCACAGAAGTTTTTCAAATATATATTTTAAATTCAAACGGTTGCAGATTTTTGAAGTTATGGGTTTGATTCCCATACGTTCTTAGGATTACCAGAAAAATGGTGTGAACTTTTTAGATGTTTGTGTATTGTGAGGGCCAAATTGCCAACTGTAGCATTATGTGGCAATGTCTGTTATTCGGGTTCTTTGATAAAGCAGATTAAGAAAAAATAACAGCTTTTCGTTATGTTTTTTAATTTGTTTGACTTCACTTAAAGCATACAAAAATCACCATATATATTATATCTTCCATAGGAATTGCATCCCTTTACCTAAAGCAACCAAAGATTATTTTATAGTGTCTTATAAGTGTGCTATAAGACATCATAAGAGACAATAATGCAGTAATGATAAAGTGCTACAATGATTCACACAGAGGATTATTGCAATGTTGTATAAAGCACTATGTTGTTGTACATTATAAGTGGTTATGATTATACTTATAATGCATTATGAATAGTTGTATACAGGATTATGAGTATTCATAAGTCTTTATGAGTGTCTATAAGTATGCTTATAATGCATTATTACTACATTATGAGTACATGTATAATGCTTTATAATACATTATACATATGGGCGTTAAATAAAGTGTTACCAAATTTTGAAATAATTTGGGAGGTCAATCCAATGGGAATATTAATCACTTACAAATGTGTAAAAAAACTAGAATAATCATTGTTTAAACTACAAGCACACTGCATGGAATTAGAATGCATATGGTGCCACTGGAATGGAATAGACATTGTAAAAATTGTAGGAGCTGATAAGGGCCAAAATAATAAGAATAATAAAAAACTATATTGCTTGTGCAATCATTAATAAAGGTTTGCTTTAAAAAAAACTATACAGTTGATTATGTAAAACATCCACTACCTTGTCTTTACACCTTTTTTCATTAACCTCTTAGGACTCAGTATCCCACCGATGGGAGATTAAGCACACAAAAAAACCTGGACTAGAATCACAGTTCACAAGTCCAATATTTAGGTTATATATATATATATATATATATATATATATATATATATATATATATATATATATATATATATATGTCATATATCTACAGAAAGCTGAGATACTCTTGAATGTAATATATTTCTCTATTTTACAGTAGCTATAATAAAAATAAGTTCACCTCATAATATGAGCTGCGTGCCTTGTAAACATTAATCTAAAAATAAAATTGAATGTCAACTAGAAGCGCGGCTAACAACCTCATCTTTTAGGATACAAAATATATAAGTTTTATATCTTTACAATGCTTAATAAGTGGAATAAATGTGAAATAAATTCAAAGCTAACAAATGCAATATTTAAGTCCCAAATCTTTTTAAAGCTTAAAACCTTGGGAATTTAGCAAATGTCTCAGTTTTACAATAGCTATAACAACGTGATAATTATTAGACAAAATGTGACATAAATAGCCAGTAACAAAAACGATTAGCTTTTACACTCAGATGGGAAAATTAAATGAAATGTCAATGTCAAACACGGCTAACAATGAGATAATAATTAGTCATAATGTGACGTACATAGCCAGTAACAAAAGTGATTAGCTTGTACACTCAGCTGGCCGATTTTGCACCAAGAATTAAATAGAATGTCAATTAGAAACATGGCTAACAACCTCATTTTTTAAGTTATATTAACATGTCTCATATGTCCTTAAAGCTTAGGATCTTGGGGTTCTAGCAAATATATTGGTTTTAGTGTTGCTTTAAAATTCAAAAGGTTACCACTACTGATGTCAGCTTAGCATCTTACAATCCCTGATGTTTTTTTGCTTCATAGAAAATCCTATGTGGAATAAAATCAAAGCCCACTAATGCCTGCAACATTTAAGTCTTTAAAGAGCAACTTGCAGGTTGAATTGAAAACTGAATTAATAGTCAATGTTGTTAAAAGGTGTATTTTACAAACATATATGTAAGAATTTCTATATTACACAAAACATTAAGCAGGATTTTGATTAAAATGTGCCCATAATAAGCCAGGCTCTATCCGGCTAGCAATGTATCATATGACATAGGCAGAGGTAAATACGAGCTGCGGTCTGCTCCCTCATTGCGGTTGTTGATGTAGTTAGAGCAGTGGTGATTCATTATGAGATATAGAGAACGTTTTACAGTAGCCGTAATCATAGGAGCTTAGTTCCGGTTTTGGTTTCGTCCGTAATTTGAGCATGAACTTGACAGACTACCTCACATTACGTCACTTCCGGTCGGTGATTTATAGATACAGATGTTATTGTTAATCATAATTTTATCTCTAAACATCGTTTTTGGCAGTTATCTATTTCTCCAATCTAGTTGTTCATATATGTACACTTTGCTGTATTGAGGTTTCCAACCTGCAAGTTGCTCTTTAAAGCTTAGGATCTTGGGGTTCTAGCAAATATCTGGGTTTTAGTGTATGAAATTTTAAACGTTATAAGTGAAAATGTTAAGGGTGTCCCATCAGCTACTACAGTCACCTAGCATATATAGCCAAACCACATTGAGAAAATAACATTTTGAACAAAACAATATAGTACTTACAGTCAAAACTCTTTCTTTTTGGTCAACAAATCATAGTTTTCCCAGGTAAAATCATCTTGTTATGTGAAAATGACAATTTCATGACTGTACATTTACGAGTATCTATTTTGAAACTAACCAAAGGCGCTTTGTTTGTGAAGAATGGAACACGTTTCCGTTCAAAACAATCTAATGACTCGTGGAGCACTGTTTATCTAATTTTAGATCTGGAATTACTTGTATATTCATATTTTCATTATGTGCTAGTCTTATTCCAGTTTACCATTTCATTCAGCAAATTAAGGAACCAATGTAGCTGTATTTTGTTGAAATTCTATACACAACAGACACTATTTTTTTTCATTTCCACTCAACAGTAAAAGTAGAGTATAACACTTTCCAATCCTCCTGTAGTAATTGTCACCTGTCACCAGCAGTAATTAGTTACCTCAAAGATGAATTTCATAACTAATTTCTCAGCTCTGATGGGATGTTACATTCTATCAACACTGGTCACAGAGTGCAGCTTTATAGTGTGGTGGAGAAGCAAAATGGTTGAATTCACAAAGGAAAAGGCATTGGAGCTCTACATCTGCCTTACTTGGATGACCTTTCATGTTATTACGACTCCAGAGAGGCTCTCTGGCTTTCTGCTGCAGAAGAATATAAAGCGGCTGTCAGGAATGATCAGTTTGTCTTGGGGAAACTACCTCCCCTTTACTCTCTTTATGAGCATTCTCCCTAGGACCAAACTGCTGCTCTTGGCTCCTGTCCCCCAGAATGTCTCACTATTGCCCGATTCCTTGGGTGAGATATTGTCTTTCAAAGTAAGTGTACCATGAAAGGAGAGGCTTGTAAAGAGGTATTGCTGATTTGTATCTACTAAATTAGCATGTACCTAAGCCTAAATAAGTTAAAGCAGGCTTTAAATGTTTTGCACTTGCAGAGGTTATTTGAAACGCATTGTTCAGGAGATAGATGACTGAGTCGAGGAACAAGACTTCATCAGTCCACAAGCAAATGCGAACTGCCCTACTGAGTGCTGAGGAGGATGGCAGAATGTCAGGGTGAAATGGAAATGTTTTCACACTAAAAAGGCATTTCAGTTTAAACTTAATTAGATAGTATTGCTTTTAAAATATACCTGAGTTCTGGATTTTTAAAACTATCTAGGAGTCAACTGTATTGAATATGATTGTATAAAAAAAATCAACATTTGTTCCCAATACACTCACACAAATATGTAACTCAACGTTTAATAGATGAGCTCTATATTAACTGGCAAAATAGAGCTCTGTATTCCCATGCTTCTAAATCTAATCAGGGTCAGGCCTGGTTGGTCCCTGGATGGGAGATCAATGCTGCTGGAAGTGGTGTTGGAGAGCCCGTAGGGGGCACTCCTCTCTGTGGTCTATATCTCCTTCCTAATGCCCCAGGGCAGTGAAGGGTACATCTGCCCTGTGTAGGGTGCCATTTTCAGATGGGAAATTAAATGGGTGTCCTAACTTCGTGGTCATTGAATATCCCATGGTACTTATTGTAAGAGAAGGGGTGTCATGGCTAAATTCCCAACCAGGCCTCATGTCAATCATGGCAACCTACTAATCCCCTTCCTTCCTAATTGGCATTTATAACTTGCTATTCTTCCCACATCAAAGCTGATGTGTAGTGAGCGTTCTGGTGCAAAATGGCATCCAGTAGCAATTTTACCTCCAAAATTCTATTGTGGCACATCAAACATAATACATCCTACCACAAACCAGAAAATGTATAAACCACTTACTATATAATTTTGTAGAAAAAGCAGCAACATATATATATATATATATATATATATATATATATATATAATCTGCATAATTGATAAACACCAACTTGTGTCTTCAGTGCCCAAACGCTAAAGAAGTGTTATTAAAAGAAAAGTTGATATTACATTGGGGTAAACAGTCGACTGTCCCAACGTCTTTGGAGTGTGTTACAGTCATCAGATTTGAAATGAGCGTACATTTTCAAAAGTGAAATTTCATTCACAAAGTATAATATCATATAATGTAGTAATAATGCATTTAAAATATAGTGAATGGTGAATTGAATTTACAAATACATTGTTTTATATTTTCTAAACTGTCTAAACATTTTCAGAAATGGGGTTGAACATTTTCAGAAAACAAAACAGAATTTTCATGCAATGTTTTTAAAATGCTATGGTATTTATTGTAATATGGCTGTCAGTTATTTTGCAATGATAAAAATCCATATAAGATACAGCTGTCTGTTAAATGATAGCCATATGTAAGACTTATTATAACAGTCTGAGATAATGGGAAATTGAATGAGAGGCTGATCCTCTGATGGAAGATTTGCCATATACTGCCTTTCAGAAAGCATATTTTTTGAGACAGACATGGGACTTTTTTAGCAGAATTTACAGTGTGCCCCAGTAACTATAATTTTGGCTTTAAAAAAGTATTTTAGAGAGGCAAAGGAAGGGGCCATTTTGGTGCAAATCCAAGTGCAATTTTTCCATTGAATTAGTGCAACAGCAACTATTCAACAGTACTATAACTGTTTGGCATCTCACACAGGATGAGTTAGCCAATCAATGCTTGCAGAATTAACAGTTTTATACACTTTCCATACACCAACAGTCAAAAGGTTAGAGTCAATAATACTGTGGCAAGCTTGGCTGGAAGAATATGACACTAAACAGAGATTGATTTTTGTGCAGTTTCTTTGTTCCAGACACCACACAAACCCAGGAAAAGTCACATTTTGTTCAAAATTCTACAACAACAACTAGGAACATGAAGTCCAGCAATAAAAGGCTTGGTTAACTTGATAACCCAATTTTTAAAACTCACAATTTCCCCATACCCCAAATTAAAACAAACACCCTGATCAGAACCCCAGCAGCAGGCAGGGCGAGGGGGCGGTGTCGTAGGCCTGTTTCTGCTGCACTCCAGAGCTGGCCTTGGCCCTGTTGAGTGTAGTCATGAACCACCTGCAGGGAATCCCTTAGTTGATGGTAGGAGTCCATGTCCAATTGGGAGGCCTTTTCTTGGGCCCTGTCGCTGACACCCCTGTTTACTCAGGGTCTACCGCCCCATGTCCAGCCAGCTTCTCACCAATGCCAGTGTCTTGTTTGCTTCCTGCTACTGCCCCAACTGCTGAGAGGTCAGGGGGATCCACCCCTCATTGCTGCTGAAAGTCTGGATTGCTGCCACCATCAGCGTCAATTCGTCTCGTTCCTCTTGCCGCCGGCAGTAACGACACTCCACAGCCACACAGTGGTGCTGGAAGAGCATGTTGGCGTTGCCATTATGTCGCCCTGCTTGATGTTGGATTTATAAATTTTTCTTCAGATAACTTAATCTAATTTCTGACACCAATGTGGGGAGCTTGTTTGGAAGATTAGGACACAGATTTTTGTGTAGTTCCTGTGTTCCATACACTGCACAACCCCAGGAAATGTCTCACTTTTTTCAACAGTCTACAACAACAACAAGGAACATGAACTCCGGCCATATAAGGCACGTTCACGGTAACCCAATGTTTAAAACTCACGATGTCACCATCCCCCAAACAAAAACAATTAAAAACTTCAATAACCACACACATCACTAGAATAACAAATACACCCCATCACTGTTTTAGTGCTGAATTTCAATATTCCCATAATCATTTGCACCTATTTATTGCAGTAGCTAGCAACTGCCTATCTGAATTGTTACAGTTATGTGTTCGTAAAAGATTATATGAGGAATAGAATGACTTAAAAGCACCATGTCAAGTAAATTAACAGAACAGCCTTTGCCCATTTGTAGGCAATATGATGCGTAAAAAGATGCTCTTGAATGTGGGGCAGGTACAGATAAATGTATCTTCCCACACAACCACAATGATGGGATGTGTACAGATCCTACCTGGGGGCTGTTGAAGATGGTGGGTCAACCTGTAAATGCTGAACATGCAAACAGCACCTCCCAATGCCAAATACACTTTAATTATCCCCATCCCCTTATATTCAAAACGCTTCACGATTGAACCTCCAGTACAGCTCTGTGAAAATTTCCAATAAATATTTTTGTCAGATCATTGTGTCGACCACGGAATTACTATAGCATGTCGTTATTTAAAATTGGGGACAAGATTGAGATTCTAGAAATCCTATATTTCAGATTTCAGATTTTCTATGTGAGTGAAGTTCACGTGAATAGATGGCACTAGCCCATTAACAATCCAAAGGGTTGTGGAGTGAAATCCCAAAAATGGGTTTCCATATACACAAAATCCAACTTGACAGAGCGAAACAAATAATTTATTTAGTTGTGTATTCCAAAACAAAAGTGTTTATTAATCTAGCAAATAACATAAGGAAGATAGGTTACTATCTATACAAATAACTGTAATTAAGGCAATAATTAAATGGATATCGATTTGACAACAGGGATTTAGGGAAAACTGTAGATAGAAGAGCTTCTAGAGAGACTGCCTACCAAGGCAGGGCATTGCCCAGATCAGGGAACTAAAAACACTAGTGGTGCCCACCGTCATCAGAAGTAAATAGTCCTCTCATTGTCCCTCAACAATAATTACTGACAAATAGGCTGGTGGTTGTTTAACCAATTTTGTAAATATAATTTATACTAGAAAGACATATAAGAGTAAAAGGAATGTATTCTACATCCATGAATCTATTAAAATGTTTTGTAATCGGATTACATAATTCTCTTTATACAGTATGTAATCTGTTCCCACCTAACCCTGAGTACCTAATCAGAAACACAGCTCTTCATAATGTTGCCTCTAACAGCACTCGTAAAACATGTCCTTCAGTGCGTTCTAGCATTGGTGTAAAGTCCAGTCACCATCCACACAAAACAGTGTTGTAAACTTGATTTAAGGCTCTGGTTACCGTTCTCTGGCACTTGGCTTAGAGTGTGAAAAGACATCAATGTAAGCAAATGCTGTATTAGTACACTGTGTTGTGTAAGGCTTGAGGGCATCGCTGCCTTCTCAAGGTCACCGTCTGACCTGTAATGCTTTCTTTATTCAGATATAGACAAATGATATTTGAAAAATAATTGAATTTCAGCACAAATGGTGTTTGATAGTGTGACTGAATTGGACATAAAATATTATTGGCATTTATTATGGTACATTCAATGTCTTTGTATTTGTGCAATATGGAATTCAATTGTCAGGTGCATTGAAGTTGTGAGTGATAATAACCATACTGTACATTTCTAGATTAATTTAAGCACCATGCTGGTTTAATGGGGTCACCAAGAAAATGTTATTTCCCTAGTTTCTGCCGAGTTTCAAGGATTCCTGACTGTGAGTATCCATTTTACATTTGGATTAGTAACACTTTAGATGAATCACTGCTTCCACTCAAAGTATGAGAGTCCAAAGTGTAAAACTAATTACCTGTGAATTATCTGTCTTGTACTTCTAGCATTTCTATGCTTGCCTGACTTGGCCATTTACTTCAGTTAGACTCTGATCATGAGAGACTGCCTACCGAGGTGGGGCCTTGCCCAGATCAGGGAACTAAAATCAATGGATCTGACAAGGAGATACCATGTTGATAATCATTCCGCATGATCAAACTTGTGTCATGCTGTTGGAAGCCTAAATCGAATCTAGTCTAAATTACTTCCAAACACATTCTCTCATTTGAGTTGGGGATGTTTTGTGGGAGGGGATCAGATGCATTTTTTGTCCACGTATCTTTCTTAACTAATAGCCTAAATCTAACAGCATTGTGCATTGAAAGCAACATTTAAAAAAAGAACAAATAGGCTTATCCTGGCCAGGAACACAGCCGAGGAGTGTAAGGCATGGGGCTCTGGAGCCTGGGCGGGTATTCAGTAAGACTTACTGGGTCAGTGAGCTCAAGGATGTTAGCCTGGTAGGTGAGAGGGCTACAGTCTCGTGTGTTTATGATCAGGGAGCATGGCAGGAACATAGGCCCCAGATCATCCCCGTCCAGCACATCTACGGTCAGAGTGGTGGTAGCGGTGCGCCGTTCATTCGGATCCTGTGCGCGGTCCTGAAGGGAATATGACAGAGGTGCTAAACTGTTTAAACCTATTTGGCGTTTGTTCTAGCAGCATTTGCAACATTCCTCTTGTGCTTTGCCCAAGTGTAATAAATGGTAAAGGGGTAAATGGACTGCATTTATATAGCACTTTTCTAACCAATGGACACTCAAAACGCTTTACAGAGCCTCACATTCACCCATCAATTCACTCATACAACGACGGTGTTGTCAGCCATTCAAGGCGCCAGCCAGCTCATCGGGAGCAACTCGGGTTAGGTGTCTTGCTCATGGACACCTCGACACTTGGTCAGGAGGACCCAATGATCGAACCAGCAACCTTCCGGTTGCAAGACAGCCTAATTGACCTACTGAGCCACTGCCGCCCCATTAATACAATAATATTGCAATAGATGACCTAATGTAATAGATGACCTAATGTAATAGATGACAGTGTAGTAGATGGCCTAGCATAAAGATGGACTAGTGTAAAAGATGGCCTAGTGTAAAAGATGGCCTAGTGTAAAAGATGACCTAGTGTAAAAGATGGCCTAATGTAATAAATGACAGTGTAGTAGATGGCCTAGCATAAAGATGGACTAGTGTAAAAGATGGCCTAGTGTAAAAGATGGCCTAGTGTAAAAGATGACCTAGTGTAAAAGATGGCCTAATGTAATAAATGACAGTGTAATAGATGGCCTAGCATAAAGATGTACTAGTGTATTATAGATGGCCGAGTGTAATAGATTACCTAATGTAATAGATGACCTAGTGTAAAAGATGGCCTAATGTAATACATGACAGTGTAATAGATGGCCTAGCATAAAGATGGACTAGTGTAAAAGATGACGTAGTGTAAAAGATGGCCTAATGTAATAAATGACAGTGTAATAGATGGCCTAGCATAAAGATGGACTAGTGTAAAAGATGTCCTAGTGTAAAAGATGACTTAGTGTAATAGATGTCCTAGTGTAATACATGGCCTAATGTAATAGATGACATAGTTTAAAAGATAACCTAGTGTAATTAATGGCATATGGTAATAGAGGGCCTCGTGTATTAAGCTGCTTTCCGACCGCAGGGATTTTTGCAGTTCGTAGAACATAACGTTCCTATAACCCTTTTTTTCTTGTGTTCCGACAGGAGAAATTTGGGGATTATGTAGTCCCTTGCACCGCAGTTCCTATAACCATTTTAGCTCCTACTCCAGAGCAGGGTCTTTCCCTTTTCCCTTTTCCTAGGTCTACATTGATTGGTCCAATTCATAAATTACGCCGGTCGTTTCATTTGTCTGTTGCGTATAATACTACATATTATGCTGTAGCTACTCAATTTCTATGACTCCAGCCTAGTTATTAAACGCCGCGGTTCGAACTCCGTTATTAGGACATCAACACAACATTTTTTTAATAAAATTGTATTGGATGTTGTAGCAAATGGTAAATCCAAATTGTATTGGATGTTCTATTGATTGAATGTAGCAAATGGGGTTGTTCAATTAAAGTGCCAATGCAAGGGGTAGTTAGTGTGCTTACTATATAGGTACCTGTCTAATATATATGGAAGCAAGTTTTGTGTTGCATGAGAATATGTATTGAGAAATGCTTATTTTCTGTATTTTGTGTTGTTTGTGAAGAAAGCTGCGGAATGGACAGAGACCAAAACAAATTTCCCTTGGGGACAATAAAGTATATATCATCAGATAACCTAGTGTAATAGATGGCCTAGTGTACTACATGGCCTAGTGTGATAGATGACCTATTGTAATAAATTACCTAGTGTAATAGATGGCATAGTGTGATAGATGGTCTAGTGTTATAGATGGACCTAGTGATGGCCTAGTGTAATAGATGGGCCTAGTGAAATAGATGGGCCTAGTGAAATAGATGGGCCTAGTGTAATATATGGGCCTAGTGAAATAGATGGGCCTAGTGTAATAGATGGTCCAGTGTTATAGATGGCCTAGTGCAATAGATGGCCTAGTTTAATAGATGGCCTAGTGCAATAGATGGCCTAGTGCAATAGATGGCCTAGTATACTAGATGGCATTGTGTGATACATGGCCTTATGTAATAGATGGTCTAGTGTAACAGATGGGCCTAGTGTAATAGATGGGCCTAGTGTAATAGATGGCCTAGTGTAATAGATGGTCTAGTGTAATATAATGGCCTAGTGTAATATATGGCCTAGTGTAATATATGGCCTAGTGTAATATATGGCCTAGTGTAATAGATGGCCCAGTGTACTAGATGGAATAATGTAATAGATGGCCTAGTGTAATAGATGGGCCTAGTGTAATATATGGCCTAGTGTACTACATGGCCTAGTGGAATAGATGACCTATTGTAATAAATTACCTAGTGTAATATATGGCATAATGTAATAGATGGCCTAGTGTACTATATGGCCTAGTGTACTATATGGCCT
>JACXGM010013419.1:9737-23149 GCA_016801145.1 Umbra pygmaea | reverse complement strand
TCACACATCTGGTAGTATCTATAGACTATCTACACAGTATAACATCCTAGGATGTGTCAACAACTACTTATTCTGGATTGATGCATCCAGTGGTTCTCTGAAAAAAACTCTTAATAAATGAAATATATTAGTTTTGTATTAATTTTGAATTTGCTGTTCTTTCTTCCTCATTGCATTGATAAACATTTTAGAGCTGTTCATTGAAATTCTCGATTTTTTAAAATTGTATCCCGGTGTGGTATGGTCTTAAATATTCCATTTAAAATGATAATTATTTTTGGAACACATTCTGCATAAACAAACCCTGAACCAATCAGCACTGTTGACTGCTGAGAGATTAAACCTATAAAAACACAACATATGCATGGTCTTTGTTACATAAAATAAATGTAGGAGGTCAGTTAGTGTATGTCACAAGCAGAACCCTACTGCCTGTATAGTGAAATTCTGTTGATGGCCTGTGTCAGAACTAGTGCACTATATAGTGCAACATTGGGGATGTAGTCTTAAACCACTTAATAGGCCCCCTGCATTGCATCTGACCTTCGGCTGCACAGCAATGTACGGTATTAATATTCACAGGATGACAACACAGACGCTGTGTTCTGTTGTTTATCTAATGGCACAGGGAAAGGATCCTTAGCCCAGCCTAGCCATGCAGGAAAAGACAGAAACCAGAAATCTGGCTCCTGACTTAAGGATATGACATTCATATCCGAGGAAACTTCTGTTTACCTCACAACTCGAAATAACTTAGATTTCAGTTTAGGATAATTGGGCACATATTGAATACCGGCATGTCCGATAGGCAACCTTAGAATATACACACACAAACAAAAATTCTGTAAACTGAAGATTATTTCAAAATAACTAAAAAGAAAACTTCCTAAATGTTAAATCAGAAATTTAAAAAATGCAATATGTTCCAGCCAGGGTTCGTATTGGTTGTGTACCACAATTTGTGTGGTAAATCACAACGCAATAGCAAATACAATTAGTGCACATGCAGGATACTGCAGAAATCACATAGATGCTCTGTCTAGTAAATGTCAGTGAAAAGCATCTAACTAGCACCAGGCTGGGCCTATTGCAGAATTAGAAAATTCATTAGACCAATAAACAGAAAAGTCACATTTATTTTAAAAGATCCTTTTAATCTGAAGTCTAATGGTGTTTATTCCCTTAAGTGGGATACAGCATCAATAACAGGTGTAATCTCTTGGCCATGAATGCATGCACTTTTGTTGTCTCTATAATTGGGTGAGTCAGTGCTATTAGAAAGTGTAGAAAAAATATTTCCTCCTCCAGTCTGGATGAATGTCATATTATAGGATATGCTTCACATCTTTTCTTAGGCCTGGATAATATTGTTTTGTTCAAGACAACATTGTTTGTATTGTTAGTTTCAGCTAACAGTATTACGATAACTGCTTTTGGTATTAATTTCTATTTTTTTCCTTCCCCGATTTTGTAATTTCTATGGTTCAGTCTGATTGCAACTCCAAACTACCAACAATGAGATGGCCGACAGAGAAGATATTTTTATGATGATGGTGTGGTATTCATATAAATCCGCACCCTAAATGTCAGTAAAACCAAAGAGCTGATTATGGACTTCTGGTTAAATAATGCTAAGCACACCTCCATCCACATAAAAGGAGACACAGTGGAAAGGTTCACAAACCATAAGCTCCTTGTGTTTCCTTCTCAGAGGAGCTGACTCTGTCCCTCCATATAGATAATGTGGTGAAGATGGCACAGCGGGGCTTGTGCAATCTCAGAAGAATTAAGGAATGCAGCCTGTCCCAGAGGGCCGATGCGGTGCTCCAAAAGAGCACCATCGAGAGTATACTGACATGTTGAGTCAAAGCCTTGTTATGCAACATAAAGGTGGACGACCACATGGGACTGCAGATGGTGAAACATTTAGCCTAATGTAGCTTTGAAGCCTCAATTCCTCTGCCCTAGTGCATCTACAACACCAGGTGTTACAGGAAGGCAATAAAGAACACTAAGGATGACATTGACAGCTATGGAATGTTCCAACCACTCAGGTCCACCAGACTCAGCCAGTGCATGAGCATCAACAACAGCTTCTACCCCTAGAACATTATGGTGTTAAACGGTACATATTAGTCTGGGAATGGGGGCCAATGTGTATCGACAATGGGGCTTCAAATCCAGCAAAGTTGGAGGTTGGTCTTTAGAACAACAATTTAGCTGGATTGAACTGCAGACATCCTCCACATAACTCATTCACTGCACATTATGTTGGTACAACAAGAACTTGAAATGCTCATACTTGTAAACCTGTATTTTTATTTTCCTTATGGTTCAAAGTTAGCCATGCTAAATGTGCATATCCTTAGTCCTGTATGGGAAGGGAGGCCTGAAACCCATCAGGCACATAAACAAAATGGCCGACAGCCAGTGTCTACAGGCTAGCCCTGAAGCCGCAGGCATAAAGATGAAGACTTCTAAATACTTTTTAAGGAGGGATGGTTTGGCATGTAGCCACGGTCTATACAATGTACTCATGGTTTCTCAAAATGCTATGCACTACTCAGCTGTTATATCTCAATATAACATCCCTAATGACTATACATTTTTTCATTGATGATGAGATGCTAATTAAATGCCAATTCACAGCCATTCTCAAGCCATACCCTTGTCTGAGTGGTAATGTGTAAAGACAATTTCTCACTGGAGCCAGATATCCGTGATTCAATGCTGTCTTTACATTAGAGTAACCATTTCATTCAATGGTGTTTTTATGTTACATGAAACAAGTAGAGCTACTCTATGGAAGAATTATCACTATGTATTACAGCTGAATCACTTTCTTCACCTTTACATAGTAAAGAACCAACAAGGAAGAGAAACACTGGGGGTATCAACAACATCATTTCCCCTCCATGTGTTTTCAAGGCAACATTCTGGAGTGTTGCAGTTCAGTTCTCCCCTTGAGGATATAGAGCACATTAAAATCTAGAATGTTTAATAGACCTCTCTTTCAGATTCTCCCTTTCCTTTTTCCTATCCGAAATTACTCAGTGTTTTAGCATGATAGCATTGTTTTTTTAGCCAGTTGTTTAACATTTTGTTGCTATTTTTATCATGTTGTTAGTGTTTTTTATTTGTTTTAGTTTGACCAATGGCAGAGAGCTTGACCACCATAGGGCTCATTGCAGTATTTCTAATATATATATTTTTTATCTTTGTGTCCTGTTTTCCTCACCACCCTCCCCACAATATTCCTCCAGTCTTCTCTCGATCCCACTCCGCCCAATACAACTGCAGAAAAAACTGAAACCATCCATCATTCAATGGTAGAGTGTCTACAGCTAACACAATCGATCTCACCTCCAACCCTCCAATGTCCACAGATCAGCCCATCTTTCCCAGTATTTTATCATTTTATTATTTCCTTTTGCAATACCTCCATTGTACCATGGTGTCTCAGGGGTCTGAAGCCTCCTTATCCTTATTCTACCTGCTGACAATGCCAAAAAAGTTAAAGATGTTCCCAAGATGTTGCCTTCTACCTCTCCCAGGCCCCCAGGCAGTACAGGCTGCAGCTCCAGGTGCACACATAAGGTCCTTCTAGTTGCGCATTAAGGGGTGATCAGAGTTAATATACGTAGATTAGTATACAAGGGCAGAATCATTGTTTCAAGGCACGAACCATGAACACAATAACTTTGTTTTATTTGAACTGGAATAGGAATTTGACTAGTTGTCTATTAAATCGATTACAGGTGGATATAGCATGTATGGCCGAGCAAATGTATTCTGGTTGGATGTTAGAATGAGGCTTCCGTGGCTCAAAAACTCCTCAGCATTATGAAAGCTATTCGTAAAGTTGCAGGCGTGAGGCACCCGAAGTCCCCGAAGCTCATGTCTGCGTAGCACGACGCCCATTTTATGATGAAAAACAACACTATAAACTTGGCCACATTATTTACGTTTACATTTTAGTCATTTAGCTGATGCTCTTACACAGAGTGACTCATAGTAAGTACAAGGACCTCCCCTGGAGCAACTTAGGGTAAAGTGCCTTTCTCAAGGACACAACAACATTTGGCTCACTCAAATTCTGCTGGAATTGTTATTGGAAAACCAGTCTGGGGCACTTGTCACTTTTGGCCAAAGATCAGGGCCTGTATTTATCAAGCTTCTTAGAATTACTCTTAAGAACACTGCTAAGACTTGACTTAAGAGTAAGAAAATTATTGGCTGAAAGCTGCATTTAAAAGTTAGTTATCAAACATCTCGTTCTTACTTTTAGTGAAGTGTAGAACTAAATCTTAAGTGTCAGTCTTAGAGCTGATTTACGACATTTTGCTGTGACGCAAACGGGATTTTGGATGATGACATAGGCAAGATCCAATCACTGAATAGATGTACTTGTTTAAGAATATTCTCAGATATTCACATTCAATGGTGACATTCATAAGAGGAGTTGACATTCAACAAACATTTGACAATAAAGAATTTTCAAGAGAATCCATTATGATATACACATTGTAAATTAAAGATCAAAAAAGGTTTCCAACACGTTTTCCACTATTTCTCAATTAAATATTTCAAACGAGTGTGCTGTTAACTGACCTACCTATATATAGCCTAGACTTAATGATGTAATCATAGCCACCATGGATTCCAAAAGAAAACCGAAGTAGTGGAAGTGGTAACACGTGACAATGTATTGAGCTGTAAGTGCTATAATTGTTTCCATTACAATTTGGCTTATTGATGGTTGGGATGGGCCAAATCATCAGCATTGCGTTGCAAACGAAGCATAATCGCCACCTTCAATTTATCTGAAAATGAATTGCTGTATAAATGTCACTGGTGAAATGACTTTCCTCACTCAGTCGCTGACGAAGATGATGCCTGCTCTGTCCAAACAATACCATTTTTAATTAATTAAGCAGCGTCAAACAATAAAAAAAAAGATTTGCGCACGTCTCTGTCTACGCCATTACAAGCCCCTACTGGCAACTCTTAACCACTTGCGAGACCTCTCGAGCGGTCTTAAATAGCTGGGAGAGTAAGAGTGATTCTTAGCTTTGAGAAATTTGATAACTTGCTTTTACACTTAAGTTTGAGAGTAGGAGTAAATTTTGTCAATTCTCAGCACTTAAGACTAAAATGGCACTTTGAGAAGCTTGATAAATACAGGCCCTGATCCTAATGCCCTGGGAAAGTGAAAGGGACTGTGTAGGGTGCCGTCTTTCGGATGGGATGTTAAATTTGTTCTAGCAGTCTGTGGTCACTAAAGAGATTCTATGGCACACAACTGAAAAGTAGTGGTGTTAAAATGATGGCGTTACCATCATGCTAACCTAACCATCCCGAGCTTTCAATTGGCTGAATCATCCCCTCTGCTTCCCCTGTAAATATTCTCCAGGTTGTTGCTACGAATTGGAATATGTTCTTAGTCAACTTGCCTAGTAAAATAATGATAAATAAAATAATAACTACAATTATGACAGGACCAGTAGGGGAAATAAAAGTATGAGAATGCATGCACCAACTACAGTAAGTTACATGGAGAATGTATGCACTGACTACAGTAAATTACATTGAGAATGTATGCACTGACTACAGTAAGTTACATGGAGAATGTATGCACTGACTACAGTAAGTTACATGGAGAATGTATGCACTGACTACAGTAAGTTACATGGAGAATGTATGCACTGACTACAGTAAGTTACATGGAGAATGTATGCACTGACTACAGTAAATTACATGGAGAAGGTATGCACTGATTACAGTAAGTTACATGGAGAATGTATTCACTGACTACAGTAAGTTACATGGAGAATGTATGCACTGACTACAGTAAATTACATGGAGAAGGTATGCACTGACTACAGTAAGTTACATGGAGAATAAATGCACTGACTACAGTAAGTTAAATGGAGAATGTATGCACTTACTACAGTAAGTTATTTGGGGAGATGTGAAATTGACAGGGGAAATGCGTTGACAGCCATCACTTCAGAATATAACAATTGATGAAATATCAAATTATTCTGTTTCTTCATTGCACAATCCTGATTGTTTAATCCAGTAATTTTGGCATACAATTCAAATGTTAGCCGGCACACTCTTGACTTTAATGCCCCAAATACTGAATATTATTTTGTAGCAAGTATACTATACACTATCTTAAATTCAAGTGCATCGGTTTATCGTTGTTTTATATAGTATGTCAGACCATAGACGCAACGCAATACAATTGTATATCATAGGTCTGATCCCAACTGCCTTATATTTCTACATTTTTTGCATGTTGTGAATGTGTTAGCATAAATTTCAGCATGCAAGCAGGTAATTATTCTGGTATTTTCTGTTGTTAGCTTGTAGTTTTTATATTACTAGCAATGTCTATGTGTTACAACCAGGTTTAAATCCTAATCAGTTCTGTTCTGTGTTGCTGTGGGGAAAACATATCAAGACAAGAGCATTTTTAGAACATTAAATTAGGACTGGACTCATTGCTTTACAGATGATCTAAACACACCCTGATAGTGTCCAAAATGGCACCCTATTCTCTACATAACTCTCTGGTCAGATATAGTGCACTGAAGTTAATAGGGTGCTATTGTGGCCAAAGTCCCTGAGTTGACAGCTTCAATAGGGGAAACATTGCATGAATATTACACATAGCTGTCTCTACAGCCCAACCAGAATTATTCATCATAAAATGTTTCTCTGTCCCTACAATAATTTATGTGTTTTAATAATGGATAAAGGGGAATGTGCCATGCAGTGGGGCAGACTGTTCAGGGGAAATCAGTTCTCAGGTGGAAGAGTGCATGAATAGTATATTCACCAATGTGTAGATAAACCTCATCTATCTCAGATAACCAAGCTATTTTCTATCCTTATCTCTTTCTCTTAATTTTCTATTTAGACCCAGTAATGTGCATTTCATAATTAATAATTGATTAAATAAAATATGATTTTAGACACTGCTATTGCCTTATCTAAAACAATCACATCTCATATTTAGAGTTGTCATGAGGAACGGGGATTTGCCACACTAGTGAGCAGCTAGAAATGTAATGTAAATTTCATGCTGTGAGCTCAATGTAAATAATACACAGTTCGAAGATATCTACTGTATAATCCGAAAGTAAATATACTTCATATATTTCAAATACTTGGATTTCTCTAATGGTGCTGCTCTAGGCAGATGATTTAGAGACAAATTACAGAGAATCTTGTTGACATACAATGGATGGTGAGCACATATATTATAATGGTATATGAGCAGTGTGTATACACTATACACTATAGTTGAGATAAATGTACAAAGTTTTTGATGTACTGTAGTATAGTGCAGCTATTTAGTATGCAGTTTGGAGGTGATAAGCACAGTCTTTTTAGTCTCGGTGGGACAGATGGCTGGTTGCTGAGGGGCACAGCACGGGGGATAAAGCTATTGAAGTGGCAGGACTTTTTGGTCATGATGGACCTGTACTGCACGCATGCCCAATTTTTGTAACAGTTGGTGACCGGCATAGGAGGGGTCACTAATCTTGAATGCCCAATAACGGGTGAGAACATGTCTGCTGTCTATTCATGGGAGATAAAGATTGCATTTGTATTTTATTTGTATTTTACTGTTATTTAACAAGGCATGTTGACTTAAGAACAAGTTCTTATTTCCAGCAACATACTCTGGGAAATGTTACAGGGTTGAGGAGGAGAAAATTAAGGTTAGCTGCCTTCTCTGACAGAGCTTTCATGTTGGCGGTTTGATAATTCGAACCAGTGACCTCTCAGACACCAGTCAGTTGCCCTAACAAGGCCACCTTGCCACACCATTTTGTAGAAAATTTAGATTTTTTTGCAAATTTAGTACTGAATCCTGTCATTGTATGTGTGTAATGTATAGAAGATATCTTTTATTAGGGCTGTAAAGGTACAGCAGTATGTAACCGTACCGTACGGTACGAGGTGCTATTGGCGGGTTTGCACATGAAGCCGAATAAATCGAACATTAAATTATAAATAAATAAATGTCTAGCTACTGTATTTTTATTGCTTAAAAAAAATCAGATTGATATGAAAATACATATTTGGCTATTCTGAGCCTTTGCAAACATCATAATCATCATTGTAATATTTTTGGCACTTTCCAAACTACAGTACAGTGGGTATAGAAAATAATCATCCCCCTGTAAAATAATCACATTTTGTTGCTTTGCAGCCTGAAATGAAGACAGACAGTTTTTGTTTCATTCAGCTGTATTTACTCAGTGCAACTTCTAACATCCAAGTGAAAGATATAACACTAACATGTCAGAAAAAATTAAATAAATAAATAAACTTAATCACTGAGTTGGAAAAATGATCACTATTGTTTCAGTATTTTGTTGAACCACCTTTTGCTTTAATTACAGCCTTTAGTCTGTTGGGAAATGTCTCTACTAACTTTGCACATCTAGACATTTCAATATTTGACCATTCTTCTTTGCAGAACTGCTCAAGTTCAGTTAAATTTGATGGTGACCATTTGTGGACTGTTGTCTTCAAGTCATTCCACAGATTTTCAATGGGGTTTAAGTCTGGGCTCTGAATAGGCCATGCAAGGACATTCACCTTTTTCTGCTTCAAACACTGTGTGGTCGTTTTGCTGTGTGCTTTGGGTCATTATCATGTTCAAAATTTTACAGTATTTTGCCCCATCCATTTTTCCTTCTTTCCTGACAATTGCTCCAGTCCCTGCTGCAGAGAAACAACCCCATAACATGATATTACCACCTCCATGCTTTACTGTAGGAATGGTGTTATTTAGATGGTGAGCTGTATTGGATTTTCATCAGACATATCACTTGGCATTGAGGCCATACAATTCAATTTTAATCTCATTTGAACATAAAACCTTTTTCCATGTGGCCTTAGAATCTTCAAGGTGCGTTTTGGCAAAGCTCAGTTGTGACTGCATGTGGCCTTTCTTGAGGATTGTCTTTTTTCTTGCAACCCTCCCATACAAGCCACATTTGTGGAGATTTTGTGATATGGCACATGCACACAATGACGACTCTTTGTCATGAATTCCTGCAACTGCTCCAAAGTTGCTGTAAGCCTCTTGGTAGCCTCTCTGAACCGTTTTCTCCTGGCTCTTTCATTCATATTATTTATTTATTTACTTGGGACAGTGCACATTAATCAACAGTCTTACACTTCTGTGTCCAGACTGTAAATGAGCCAGATTATAGCATAGATGATTTCATGCTAGATTTCATCTGTAGTTTGTAGGAACATCCTGACCCAGCGAGGACCCAGGGAGGGTCTGTGTTGTACCAAATACCTTCCGATTCTTAATAATGGACTTCACTGAGCTTCTAGGCACTAATAAAGGCTTTGACATTGTTTTGTATCCATCTCCTGACTTGTGCCTGTCCACAACTTTATCCCGTAGATCTTTTGACAATGCCTTGCCACCCAAAGTTGATTGTTGTCTTCAGTTGCACTATCAAGGACTGAAATGCTTCAGGAAAAGCTTGTTTCATGCTGAGCTAATCAAAATGACCACAGCTGATCACAGTTGAATGTCAATTGGCTTTGTGTGCTATTGAGAAGGTGATTAACTACACCTGGTTGGGTTTTTTAGGAGGGGGGTGATTCTTCTTCCAAATCAGTGATTCTGTTATTTAATTGGTAATTAATTTTTTCTGACAAGTTGGTATTATTTCTTTCACTTGGATGTTATGAGTTATACATACAGCTGAATGAAATAAAAACTGTGTCTGTCCGTTTTCATTTCAGGCTGCAGAGAAACAAAATGTGATTATTTTACAGGGTGGTGATTCTTTTCTATACCCACTGTAGATCTACAATGGCGAGTGGTGGTGATGAATCTAAGTGGAAAAATCCTCAGTTTCTTCTACAGACAAATCTAGACCCATTTCATTCTTGCCTGACACATGCACATTTTGTGAAACAATCTTTCGTCTACGTATAAGGATAACAATAGATTTGCTCATATGGAAAGTAAAAAATGCATTGCTCCATAGCTACATGAACAAACTGTGTTATAAAAGAGTTTTCAAAATGTTCACTTGCAGGCTTCACAAGGTTACTTGAACAGTATTTCTAGAGTTATCCATGCCATGCTGCGATTAAAATATGAATAAAATATTAGCAAAGTTGTAAGACAAATAATGCATCCACTGAAATACTTAAATACATATCAGTGCAGATTAAAAATGAAGTATATATAAAACATGATGGACAGAAATGAAAAGGCTAGTGTAAGCTGTGACATTTGGGGGTAAAAGTGTGATATATGGGGGTAAAAGCTAGCGTACCACCGTTTAAAGACAATGTTGTTTGGTGTGTTGATTGTTAATTTGCCTTTTAATAACTTATGCTTTCAATTCAGGAAGAAAATACATCCATGTGGAAGCTTAACAAGTTTAGACAATGTGCAAGCTTTAACACATTGAGACACAGTTCTTTGCTTTCTTCTGGCACCTGGTGTTGTTGATGGCTTCCGAAAGGGGAGTGAGGACATGATGACCTGTTCAGCTGAGCTTCGAACCCTAAGCAGTGCCATACGATCAGACACCTTATCATTCCCTTACTAGACCATGATGCAACCTGTCAGTATACTCTCGATGGTGAACAGATAATGAGTAAAGCTTCACGTTTGAGTCTTCTCAAATCTTTTCCAGTTAATTTGCATCTTTTATTTTCAAGTTTCTTGCAAACCTGTTGACTTTTTGCAACAAAACATTTGATGTTTCTGTGACCATGTCCCAATTGCTTAGCAATTTCAAAATTGCTGCATCCCTCTGAAAAATGTTTTAAATTCTTTTACAAAATGGACTTTTCTGAGTCATTACAATCACTGTTTGGGCCCATTTTGCCTGAGGAACAGAAGCTGCCTAATCCTTATGCACACCTTGAATATATGGTGTTGATCTCCTTAGGCCACACCCTCCCTCATTACACAAATACACATCACCTGATATGCTTAAATTCAATAGGCATTCCAGTTTATACAGCTTGAAGTTGGAACATATGCATAATAATGATGATATAGTCAAAATACTGACTTATATAATAATTGTGCACACAGTGTATGAGTTTATATTTTCTAGGTGAGTGTGGGTTGTGTGAAGTGCTGTGGCGATGGCATCGTCCATGGATCTGTTGGGGTGGAAGACAAATTGAATAGGGTCTAGTCTGTTGGCAAGGGAGGAGACAATGTGATCAGAGCTTAGTGCTACAGGACAGTTGTTGTTCAGTCAGTCACCTTCCCATTTTGGGAACGGGGATGATGGTGGATGTTTTTAAAGCAGAGTGGATCAACGGTCTGTGCAACGGAGGCGTTAAAGATATCAGTGAATTGTCCTTCCAGTTGGTCTACACAAACTGAGAATGCGACTGGAGATCCCACCTGGACCAGCAGCCTTGCAGGGGTTAACATGTTGGATGGCTTTGCGCATGTCCTCTGTGGTGACCGTCATGACACGACCCAAGATATACCTGAATACACAAGTAGAAGGTTTAGAGTGCTGAGTCTCGATATATGAGAAAAAAGATTTCAGTTCATCAGGTAGGGACATGTTGCTGTCCATTATGTGACTAAGTTAATTTTTGTAGTCTGTCTTTTGGTGGAATCCCTGCCACAGCCTTTGACTATCTGACCTGTTGAAATATTGTCCATATTTCCTTTTTGCCACCTTAATTACACTTCGTAATCTGTACTAGTGCTGTTTCTGGCTAAACTTGTCGCCTATTTCCATACAAATGTTATAGGCTGCATTCCTAGCCTTGACTAACACATCAATGCTGCAGACTATGGGCCCTATCTTACACCCAGCGCAATTGACCTTTTACACTAACGCATGTATCATTCCTATCTTTAACCCGACGCATATGGGACTTTTCGCTCCACAGACGTGCGTTGCTAAATTAGGGAATGAACTTGCGTTCGTTGGGCAGTTCAGCGAAAAGAAGAGGCGTGTTCCGGCGCAAACGTTCCCTGGTGCTATCTTGCAGTCACTGAAAACAATTCCGCCACTGACCAGGAAAAATCTGGTTTAAAGTCAGTGGCGTGTTATTCATATGCTATTTTAAGGGCGCATGCTTGACCATAATGTAGCATGTGCACAACGCACATACACTTTGCTCCTCTCATCTATACAAATGCAGCAGTTCTTTATTATTGCAATACATAATTAGAAGGAAAAATATTACCACTTGAGGAAGTCATTCTGGTGTCCGAAATGTGAAAAATAGGTATACATCTAGTGTACACATTTACTCAAATTATTCATAATAAATTATTTGCACTGATATACATCAACCTCGAGGGAACCCATTCAATCAAAAAGAATACACACGTAATTTGCGATGCTAATTGTAAAATCACCCATGTCTTTACTCAGAATTAATCAGGCTCAAGCCACGACTCATTTATGGCAACTTTGCCATTTTTTTATTTTATTTAACCTTTATTTAACCAGGTAAGTTGACTAAGAACAGTTTCTTATTTACAGCAACGACCTGGGAGCAATTAGGGTAAAGTGTCTTGCCCAAGGACACAACGACATTTGGCTCAGTCGGGAATCGAACTGGCAACCTTCTGACTAAAAGTCTGACTCCCTACCCACTGAGCCATCTGCGCCATGAGGAATCCACCCTTGGATGGGTGGCTGTGAAGGGGACAACAGCTATCCGTTAAAGACATGGTTAATGATGACACAATTTATGATGCCAGAAAGTGCGTAAAATGCTGTTTAATCAAAAACACACACAAACACGCAGTGTAGCCTAATTGAACGAACATTTGGTGCATTGAAAATGCGCGTCAGGTGTTTGGATAGAACAGGTACACTACTCAAGTCGCAGCTTCTTTGTGGCTTGTTGTATTTTACGCAACATTTCCATGAATCATGGATGTGTTGATGACATTAATTAGGAAATATTAGAGGACTTCAGGAGACGTGATGTTGAAATGAGTGCCAGTCACTTAAATGCCCAGAAATGCAGAACGGGATTGGAAAGCTTATTTGACAGAAGAGTAATCTCGGTCTAATGTTCTACATTGCAAAAAATATTACCATGCATTCATAACCTCGTGATTCAGTGAGAGTGAGTCCAAAACATCGGAAAGTAGGCTATGTCTTGTGACATTTCTTTATTTACTTTTTGTAAAAAGAAAAATCAATAGAAAATCGCCGTTATAATAGCAATCCGCCATGGAACAAGCGCGCCTGCTCTTAAAGGGAATGTGAGATGACGATCTGATTGGTTTATTGCACGTTACGCCCAAACCACACCTATGACTAATGAAGCTACTTTAGACCTACCCATTTTAGATATGCGTCGGGCGCAATAATCATTTATCCCGCCGGTAAAATAGCAACAGCGCCCGG
>JACXGM010013418.1:11873-23121 GCA_016801145.1 Umbra pygmaea | reverse complement strand
GGCATCAGCAACCAAGCACCTCAGCTCCACCCACGCACCACCTCTTTGACCATTTTTGGTTATCCGAGATTGACGTCGAGTGACGCGCTACCAAGATGGCGACGACCGTCTCCGCCCACAATGAGCTTCAAAAACGCTTTTCAGAAACCAACGGGTGACGTCACAGTCACGTTGTCCATATTTTTTACAGTCTCTGGTCTGTTCATGTGTTTTAGTAGTGTTATAGTCATATGTCCTTATTATGTTAAGTGTCTAGGTTTATGGTATCACTAATCATTTCTTGGTTCATTGTTTCTGTTCAGTTCCTCCTTACTGGTTTGAATAAATATTCCACTATTGTTGAAGACGCGCCTGCCTCCAAACTCATTTGAACTGTGACAGAATGAACTACCATTATGAACTGGAGACAGTATCTTGGGACAGAATACCTCACCATTCTGAGAGACTGGGACCCATACTACCAAGCATTTTCCTGACTAACTCCAATGGAGGAGTTCATTCCAGGAGGGATCTCAACGAACTCAACTGCCTGATTTGGGAACAGGCCAGGAATATGGGCTACTCCGCCGAAAAGGTGACATACGACACCAACAGGGTAGCCATGTTTGGTTGTAGCTGGATGCTGGAGCAGTTATTTCTTCTTTCGGGGAAGAGGAGAAGGAGGACGGAGTGGAGTTTTTCTCTGGCGACGACAAGGAGGAAGACTGGGAATTCCTTAACCCAAAGGTACAGGGTGTTAGCCCACTCGGTAGGGCTCCATGTCTTAGCGTTGGGGTTCCCCAGACCTCTGCCAGTTCATCCATCCCTCCCAGCTTTCCCATCTCCCAGGCTAGACTCCCCAGCCCTCAGGCGAGGTCCCCTGGCCCACATGCTAGCCCTCACCCTAGCAGCCCTAGCTCCTCTAGCTGTAGTGCCAGTCTCCCTCATACTCAGGTCCAGGGTGGTAGTCCACCAGGTAGGGCTCCCCGTCTGAGTATGGTTACAGCTAGCTCTCGGGTCCATGGTGATCGTCCACCATGTAGGGCTCCCCGTCTGAGGGTTAGAACCCCTTGTTTCCTGTATACCTCTGTTAGCTCCCAGGCTAGCACCACTCCTAGCTTCCAGGCTAGTACTTCTCCTAGCTTCCAGGCTAGTACTTCTCCTAGCTCTCAGGCTAGCACTTCTCCTAGCTCCCAGGCTAGCATTTCCCCTAGCTTACAGGCTAGCATTTCCCCTAGCTCCCAGGCTAGTATTTCCCCTAGCTCCCAGGCTAGCATTTCCCCTAGCTTCCAGGCTAGCACTCCCCCTAGCTCCCAATCAAGGCCCCTAGCCCTTTGGTCCAGGGTGTTAGTCCCCATTCTAGGACTCCCTGTCAGAGTGTTAGGGTCCCACTTCCCAAGATGGCGGCCGATCCGAGTTATGAGAGCGATGATGAGGAGATGCCTGCCCACATAAGCGGGTCAGCATCCTCTGCACAAGTGGTCGCCACTCATACCCGGTCAACAGAGGTTGCTGTGGAGAGGCCACCTGAAGACATCACCACTGGCTCACCGCCACAGTCGTCAGCAGTCTGTTCTCCACCAGAGTCTTCAGCAGCCTGCTCTCCGCCACAGCCGGCCCATCAGGCTGAGGCCCCAGCTCCATCAACCCTGGAGCTCCCCTTGGCTGTTGACCAGCCTGATCTCTTAGAAATCTGTGAAACTGCCACAGAGTATGAACATCAGAATCTGTGACAGTCCCACGGAATGGCAGAAAATTCTGTGAAATGAACACAGATCAAAATCTGTGGCAGTTTCACGGAAAAGTCTGTGATTGGCGCACAGTGAGACCTTGCTGTTAACTCGATGTAAGCCTTTCCCAAACCCCTAACCTAACCTTAACCACTCAGAAAACTTCCTGTTAATTCGATGTAAGCCTTTCCCAAACCTCTTACCTAACCTTAACCACTCAGAAACCTTGCTGTTAATTCAATGTAAGCCTTTCCCAAACCCCTAACCTAACCTTAACCACTTAGAAACCTTGCTGTTAACTCGATGTAACTTGCATTATGTCGTAATTTATATTAGTTTGTAACCATGGTTATAGTGAGTAAAAAAATGATTAAAAAAAGCACATTTGCAACATGTCTGCATTGCGTTAGTATAGAAAACAGAATATATGCAAAGTGTCCGCATGGATTCGAACTCGCAACCTTTGGTATGTGAGTCGCATGTTTATACGCCCGTCCACCATCCCCAGCCTACCAACCTGCAAAATCTATGCTATTTACACTCTACTACGTCATGCTGCGATTCTGTGAAACTGTCACGGATTTAGAAGTTAAGGATCCGTGATTATTATACGGAATATTCAGCCATTCCGTGAAACTGCCACGGAGTTTGAACTTAAGTATCCGTGGTAGTATCACGGATTTCTGAGCGATCACGTTGCTATTGACCTGGAGGGCCTAATCTTGGCTCCGGCACCAGAGTTTGGGGATGACGCAGCAATGGAGGAAACCAGACCCCCTGCTCCACCGCTGATGTCCGGACCCCCTGCTCTGCCGCCACTGATGTCCGGACCCCCGTCGCCACCATTGACATCCGGACCCCCATTGCCGTCGCTGACGGCCGGACCCCCTGCACCACCGCTGACATCCGGACCCCCGGGTTTCCTGATGTCAGACCCCCTGCCGCCGCCAGGGCTCCCAGACCCCCTGGAGCCGCCAGGTCTCCAAGACCCCCTGCCGCCGCCAGGGCTATCAGACACCCTACCGCCAGGGTCCACTCTTTTGCCAGTCCCCGGGACTGCTGTTTTCCCTGTTCCCGGGCTCCATGAACTGCCTTTCACCGGGCTCCATGAACGCCTTTCCCTGGCTCCATGAACCGCCTTTCCCCGGGCTCCATGAACCGCCTTTCCCCGGGCTCCATGAACCGCCTTTCCCTGGGCTCCCTGAACCGCTTGGCCCTGGGCCCCCTGAACCGCCTGGCCACGGGCCCCCTGAACCGCCTGGCCCTGGGCCCCCTGAACCGCCTGGCCTCAGGCCCACTATACCGCCGGCCGCCGGGCCCACTGTACCCCCTGACCCCGCGCCCACTGTACCGCCTGAGTCCCCGGGTTCTCTGTGTTGCCTACCCCGGTGTGGTGGGCTTTGAGGGGGCTCTGTCACATCCGGCCCAGTGTGGGCTGGATAATAGACTTCCTTTGAGTTTCTACCCTGTGTGTATGGTTTTGTTTTAGTTCCCTCCAGTGTTCTTTCAGTGCTGTGCATGGTGTTTCAGTTCTCCCTTTATAGTCTGTGTCACAATGTCCCTAGTGTCTGTGTACTTGTTCTGTGTTCACCTTGTAGTGGTTTCTCCCCTGTGTGTTTTGTTTTGGTTATGTTATCCCGCTGTTTGTGTCACATGATCTGTCACATGTTTTGGTGAGCCTATCAGTTCTGTAGATTAAGTCCCCACCTGCACACCCTTCCCCCATTAGTTGGGTATTTAGTTCTGAGTATTTGTTAGTCCCATGTTGTTCATTGTTTCTGTTCAGGTATGTGGTTGTTCTTGTTTCTTGTAGAAACGTGTGGTGGTGGAATTAGAACAGAGCAACTACATTTGTGCCATTGTTATTTAGTGTACCAAAAGAATTAACAAGTTGAGTGCATTATGCAAAACTAAAATTAAATAATAATATAATAATAATAAACTTTATTTATATAGCACCTTTCATAAAAGGAATGCAGCTCAAAGTGCTTTAAATCAATAAAAGTCAAATAAAATGTAAGAAAAACATTTACATCAATAAAAGACAAAGAAATGTAGATAATTACATTTAAAACATAAAAAGCATAGAGCACATTTGTACATTTGAAAATGTAAAGGAACACATTTGAAATGTAAAGGAACATATTAAAAGAGGGAAGGCATAAAAAGCATTTGAGTGCTGACTTAGTTAAATGCTATAATGAAAATATATGTTTTAACAGCTTTTAGAATATATCAATAGATGATGCTTCTTTGATATTTTTTGGTATTGTGTTCCACAGTTTTGGACAGGGCGGGAGGGCAGACACCCCGTCTCGTAGAAAGGCCGACATCCCACGGTGTCGGCAGCACCCCACCGGGGAATGAAAAGGGAATCAGCCTGTAGGCCTGTCTGCTCAGCAGTCCACTGTGGCGTCTACAGCAAAAACCCCATTAGGCCTGCGTGGCAAAACACTGGTGGCATCGCAACCACCGGCTGCTGAGGAACCTCGGCTCCTACTTCAATGACTGCCGGCATGGTGTAGCCTGGATCCCAGCTAGCAGGTCAGATGGAGACGTTGCTTGCAGAATCCCTGCTAGCTGGGCTGGTGGTGACAAGCTGGAGGACTTGAAACCCAGGCAGATGGAGATAGCCCGGGCAGGAGACAACCTCCACAAACCCCTATTAGCTCCCCCCAAAAAATAATTACGAGAGAGAAAGGGGGTCTCCTCCATGATGTTGTCCCGGGCTGTCATATGTGGATAGACAGCCCGGAACTCTCCCTGCGATCTCCTTGGGTTGGCGCATTATTCTGTCACGGATGGTGTAGCGTTGTGAAGAGAACGAGCAAAGATCAAAGCAGGGAGGAGCGTTCTTGATGGTTTATTGAACAAAAGACATATAACTCTTGCAGGGTACACTGACCTACATACGTGCGTAGTATAGCGGCTGCACTTTGGTAACTTCATAGCTACGATACTATACGCGGCATCGGACACGATACTAAGAAGTAAGAGCGTATACTTGCTCATGCTATACTGAAATATATATCCTGTACGACACATAACGAGGTGAAGGCTCAATCAAGGATATAATATTACAACCGTCGGTCAGTCTCCCAACATATAGATGTCCATACGTCTCTTCTCTCCCCTGACAGGAAATAAACTCTTATAATAATGCGCGCCAAACCTCCGAAACGCTGGGATTAAATAGGCATCTTGATTACTCATTACGGACCGTTGTGGATCGTTAACTAGTGCACCATCCATGCGCAATGAGTAACCAAGTGCCCACTGCCTTCCAGCGCCCAGAGGTCGGCGCCCAACAAAACCTATACCCAACGAACACAAACCCAGTATAAACAAGACATATGCCATGAAACATAAACACCCGTACAGTTCATGACAGTATTTCCGTGTTCATGCATCTGTTGTGAGACCTGGATCAAGTACATCGAAAGATGCTGGATCAAGTACATCGAACTTTATTAGGGAGCTTAAAACGCACCTGAGGTGTCCACATTAGCATGTTCAGGTGTATTTGACACAGTATTTGAAAATGTAAATTGACAAATTAATTTAATCAGTATTTGTATCACTCCACCAACAGCACTGAATTAGACTAATAAAGCCTTTTTTCCCATTAGGTTCCCAATTCAACCAAACAAAAGACAAAGTTGTCAGTGATAAGAGACAGAGCAATGTCACAAGTAATGTCCTTTTCACACTATGATAGATTCCATCTAGATTTAAAAAAAGTGATGAAAATGTTGTGTGCCAATACGTTTTTAATGGTCTGAATTGTCGTATGACAGATGCTCCCCGTGACTAATCAGGTCTAAAGACAGATCTAAAGCTGATCTGTGTGTGGCGCGCTGACATCGAAGTCTGAGATTCATTCCGGCACTATGCTATATGTAAACAATGGACTCACCAAGCTAGTTAACACAATAGAGAAGCTAGCTACGTTATTCATTAGACTTGTAGTTTATGGCAACAGCAAAATTACATACAATAACTCCGGAACATATTATCGCAAGACTAATAAAGTGGAAGAGTGTTTGTGGAGTTACCTGCCTGTTCTTCCATGAACGAGAGGAAAAACTGTTGTGACAGAATAAAACTGCATGGTCCAGAAAGTGCTTTTATTCTGTTTTGTGTTATCCTTAGTTAAAAATATGACAAAACTAGTATTGTTCAGGACTTTATCTGTTGTTGTGTATACTTTAAATGGCCCAAAATGAACTGCAGTGGCTAACTAGCCAGTCGTTGTTAGCTTGGTTTAGATATATAGTTAGCAGTGTGTTAGAAATACAACAGAACAAACCAATAATGTATAAACTGTCAACGCAATCTTTTGTCACACTAGTGGTTTTAGAAAACCTGTTTAGTTTACCACCTAACTATTTTGATATGTTGTGGTAATAAGTGAGATGAAATTAGTTTAAATTTTTTGAATTTTTATACTTGAAAAAATCTACTGACACCCATGTCTATTCTACAGCTGAGCCCTGTATGTTGCTTGCATTAATGTCTTTCTAAGCTGATGAGACTGACATAAATCGTTTTTATATATAACCATAAAGTTTCTTACATCTTAAAAATAACATATATATGTTTTCGTTTTCTTTGCATTTAGTAAGCCAGTGGCTGACCAGGGTGTTGGTCTATTGATAGGTAACTACATAGGATACAAGTTTAAATGTTTTACTGGCTGTTACCCATTATGTTTGTGATGTCTTGAGAACTATACTGGCAAACAACCTAATACTTTAACCCATAATGTGATATCCAGGCACTATTGATCTATATTGTAACTTTGATCAACTACAAACTCTCCCACAGACTCTGGCCAAGTTGCATGCAGCAACACCAGCCAGTCCGTCAACACATCCCTTTGCCTGTTTGACCCTCCTCGAGCCAGCAAAAGAGCTCTTGTACTGACATGTTGTTCAGTATAACATGTTACTGAGCTTCATACAGGGATGCCACATGATACAACACAGTGCATTAAACTGAAATGCTATTCCAGCTGTTACATGATTGTGTTGTCTTGAGAACTGAACAAACCTAAGGTCATTTACAAAGACCCCATTCAGAACACCAGTGACCACCACCTATCTATCAGCAGCCCAAAGCCTGGGACCAGTTCTGACACTGACACATTAGACAGTACAAGCTAAGAGAGAAAAGGAGACACAGAGACATGCAGCTCCATCAGCTGGATAGACAGTGGATGTGACATTGGGTGTCACCGGCTAGATCTGGAAGGAGCATAGGCGATAACAGTAGAACTACGAGACATTGGCATTCAACAACAAGCAGATAGTGGTGGTATTTCAGAAAGCAGGGGTAACAAATTCTGAGTTGAAACCACAAGTCTGGGTTGACTGACTGAACTTGCTGACAGGTTGTAAGAATTAGTTCAGTCAACTCTGAGTCAAAGCAACCCTGAGTTAAGCGCGAGCACGAGGATATGAAAAGCCTCTATGCAAATGTAGAGACCGCAGTTTTATCCCAGTGTAATTGTGCTTCAAAATCAACTGGACAGGGCATGCTCTGCCTGACCGGTTTCAGTTACAGAGTAGGACACAATCAGGGTTAGTTTAATAAAACCTGCTTGCGAGCAGTTCACATAGTCTGTTGCCATGGTAAGGCTGAACTGGCTTTTTTAATCCGTAAACCCAGAGTTTCCATCAACACTGAGTGAACTAACTATTGAGTTTACTGGCCCATTGGTTAGAAAATTTACTGACCCGGACTGGTTTTCCAAAAAGGGGGTCCCAATCATAGTTTAAAAAGTATATTTCATCTTTTTTGCCCAGCCCTGTGACATGTACTGCAGTAAATGTTGTGCATTCCCAACTAATTTGCCGCTGAGTTCGTAAGGCAAGGCAAGTTTATTTATATAGCACATTTCATACACAATGGCAATTCAAGGTGCTTTACATGAACAGGAAAACATAAAAATGTCAGCCCTAAATCACATGAAACGTTCTGAGGGAAATATTTTGTAAAACCGAAATATGTGAAATATGAACATATGAGAGGGTCAATTACGTTTGTAGGGAACTTAATTGAACACTCAAATAATTTAAAATAAAAACATATGAAGATCATGACATAGCATGTAAATAGCATAGTTTTTGCTAGGGCGGAGGTCGGGGATGGTGGATGGGCGTATAAATCCGCGACTTGCATGCCAGTGTTCGCAAGTTCAAATCCAGACCGGCACTTTGTGTGTGTTTTGTTCTACATTGCTTGCGTCATACAGACAGGCGATTGTCGGTTTTTGTAATGTTAACCCTAACCTTAACCTCAGTAACGTCATATCTAACCTTAACCGTTAGTAACGTCATGCCTAACCCTAACCGTTAGTATCCTCCTACCTAACGTTAACTGTGAATGTTGCAATATAATTTCGAACGCTATGGAATGTATGGAATGTATGGAATGTTCTCGCATAAACCCGCTAAACGAAATGTACCCGAGCAACGTAATTGAGGTACAAATATAGCCTAATAATAAAACGTGCAGTTCAAACGTAAAAAACCCTAAATATGTGTCACGGTTCCCCAGTAGGTGTGTGGAGATGAATGAGACAGGCGCGAACGAATGCCAATAATCAGTCAGGAGGGACAGGGGGCGGCCCAGGGTCAGGAGGGACAGGGGGCGGCCAGGGGCAAGGCAGTTCAGTAGGCCCTGGAGGCAGGGCGTCCGGGAGCCCTGGCACAAGCAGGAGGTCTTGAAGCCCTGGCATAAGCAGGGGGTCTGGGAGCCCTGGCACAAGCAGGGGGTCTGGCAGCCCTGGCGGCAGGGTGTCTGGGAGCCCTGGCACAGGCAGGGTGGCTGGGAGCCCTGGCACAGGCAGGGCGTCTGGAGGGTCCAGCGTCGGCGACGGGGGTCCGGCCGGTAGCGTCAGCGACGGGGGTCCTGACGATGGCGTCAGCGACGGGCGTCCTGACGGTGGCGTCAGCGACGGGGGTCCTGACGGTGGCTTTAGCGACGGGGGTCCTGACGGTGGCATCAGCGACGGGGGTCCTGATGGTGGCGTCAGCGACGGGGGTCTGGAGTTCATCGGCGGCGTCACCGACGGGGGTCCGGAGATCAGCGGCGGCGTCACAGACGGGGGTCCGGAGATCAGCGGCGGCTGAGACGGGGGTCCGGAGATCAGCGGCGGCTGAGACGGGGGTCCGGAGATCAATCCCGCAGGTTCTGGTGACAGGGGTTCAGAGAGTCCTGGTGGCAGGGGGCCTAGGAGGTCTAGCGGGAGCTGAGTAGGGGGGCCGGACTCCTCCCAGGAGGCGTCGTCGCCTAAACCTGGTGGTGGAGGGAGGAGTAGGACCTCCAGGTCCGAGGCCAGGATGGGCTCAGGACAGACTGCTGGAGGAGGCTGTGTGCACTGGGTGGCGGACACCTGCCCTGAACCTGAGAGCTAGTGGAGCTACAGAAACTAGCCTGAACGCTAGGAGAGGTAAGGGTGCTAGCTTGCATGCTAAGGGACCTAGCAGTCAGACGGGGGGCCCTGGACTGCGGACCACTGCCTTGAACCTGTGAGCTTGTCTTTAACATGTGAGAGCTAGCAGTGTAGCCTACGGGGGAATAGGAAACCCTACCCGGGAGGAATAGAGGCCATCCGGGGCTGCTGTGGAGTTCGCGGTGGTGGGCTCCTCCGGATAGCCTTTCCTATCCACTCGGGGGGTATCTCCCACTCGTCCTCCTCGTAGTCCCGGTCTTCAGCCTCCTCCTTGCTGCCGTCAAAGGCCTCCTCATCCGGCCAGCTATGACGGCAATAGGCTATTCCCTCGGAGTCGTAACCTACATCCTCCGGGAAGCAGCCCATAGCCCACGCCTGCTCCATCCTCTGCAGGGTGATCCGGCGGAGATCTCCGCCGACATATCCTGCTCTGGGGGGGAGAGAAAAGCTCTCCCTGGGGTTGCGGGAACTCCTTTGCTGTCTCATAGTTTAGAAGGTTGTTCAAACTGTCACGGTTCCCCAGTAGGTGTGTGGAGATGAATGAGACAGGCGCGAAGGAATGCCGATAATCCAAGTATATTTATTTCCAAAGGACTCCAGAACAAAAACAAGACTGCCTCGTGGGGCGAAAGCAAAGCATATACTGACTAAAGAACAAACACACAGGAACCCGCGACATAGAACATTGAACGACAGTGAACCAAACCAAACACTCAACCTAAATACAACGACTAACGAGAGACAATGGAAATCACCTGCACCAAAGACCAAAGACACTGACGTCACCTACACATAACAAGGAGAACATGCAATACACAACAGAGGCACAAGAGGGAGACAAACATCACACAGGGGAAGGTAACCAGAACTCTAAACAACACACATATGGCAGTAACACTGAGGACACATGAGGAAATAACCAAACTAACTAAACCACTGTGTAAACACTGAAAGCAACAAGGGAGACATATACACAAGAGACATTAAACTAACTGAAAGGAGTCTGTATCAGAGCCCATCCTGGGCTGGATGTGACAATATGTTGGCATATAATGTAATTCAGGTTTTCAAAATAGTTTCCTGAGAACGTAATTTGGGAGAAATTCTGAGATTTAAAATTTTTTTTTTAAAACAGATTAAAGATCAAATTAAAGCAATTAAAATGAAAAAAAAACTATTAGAAGTTAAGATCATGTGTGTCCTAGGGCTGTGCAATATGGACAAATTTTATTGTCACCATAATTTGACACATATATAATCTAACATTATTGCAATGATAATTTGAAGAAGGGATATAAGAACCATTTATAAAGTTTACTATGTATGGATTTTACTGTAAAGTATTTTACTATTAACTTCCTTATGTGGCCCTGTTTGTTTGTTTCTATGTTTGTCCTTTTATGTGTTGTCATTGCCCCTTGAGCTTATTGCGTATTTTTTCCAATGTGGTTTTATACTGCAAATGGCTAATAAAGAGAACTGAGAACTGAACTGATGTGTATTTAGACTCCCGCTTTCCTTTATTGTAGGATAATAAATATATTATAATTTTGACTGAATCTCTGACTGAATATCTCCACAATCAATGTGCACCAAATGAGAATGGCTGGCTGAAATCCCCCTACATGCTGTATAGCCAATATTAGGCATATTATGCCTGTAAATATTCACAAGTGTTATAGAAATTTAGACATATGCCTTAAACAAAGGTAGAGCATGACCGTACACATGAGATTGTCAGTTGATATGAGATATGCTGTTTACAATTTAGCAGAACACACATCACTGCTGCTCCACGTTATGTCCTCTTCAGCCAATACTGCCACTGGTTCTTCAAGGAACCTCACAGAGATTGTGAATTTCACAACAGGCAACCACAATATTTGGCACTTTGCTGATGGGTGCATTAATCCGTTTCAGTACGCGTCACCACCTTCCTTTCAACATACCGAAGGCACCCTCAACCTACATAATAGCACTACTGTAGTTGAAGTATTTTTCTTCAGGTGCCCATTGTCTGGATAGGCCTTCATCAACCACAGAAGCAGTGGGTAGGCCTTCATCAACCACAGAAGCAGTG
>JACXGM010013418.1:0-11773 GCA_016801145.1 Umbra pygmaea | reverse complement strand
CAGAAGCAGTGGCTAGGCATTCTCAACCACAGAAGCAGTGGGTAGGCCTGCTCAACCACAGAAGCAGTGGGTAGGCTGGATCACTGAGAATAGCCAACAGGACTTGAACACCGTATTACTTCAGTCATGTCCTGTAAAACAGAATAACATATTGTGACAATGTGCAGTGGTTTGTTTAATACTGTACATCCTAATTATATGATTTTGTCATTTTGTTTATGAAGAATATCGAGAGAAGAGGCCTACCTCTGGCAGGAGAGCCTCTTTCGGCACCAAGAAAAAGCTTAGTTCCTTAGATCACTGGCGTTCTGCTCGCTTGATGTCTGTGAACCTGGAATATAAAAATATTTATATTTTTCTGCATTTACATTATACTGGCATTACGTTTTACTAATTGAGAATTATCACCAACCATGAACAGCCCCATGCTAGCATTGTTAACCATTCCAGGTTTGGTTAAGTATTGTTTTAAATATAAACATTTTCTTTGTCTTGAACTTGTAGAATCATTGAAGGCCACCCCTTCCGATTTAAATTATCTGTGCTGACATTTTGAAGCTGTTTATCCAGTCAAATCCAGTGGACTTGTCAACAATATTTTCCCACCATTAACCAGAACCTTCCAGAGTACATATCTGATGAGTGGATGTGGTTGTCAAGCAGGGTAGGTAATAGGAGGTAGGAGGCAAGTGTTTTTTTATATATGAATGGAGTTTTTTCCGAAATCATAGTGGTACTTGAGAGAGTGAATCCAACAAACCAAACAACAAAACTAGCACCCTACACTAATGAGAACTTGAAACCAGAAAATAACAAACACTATACAGTATAAAGCATCCAGGCTTACTGGAAACCTGAAGAATAAGTAAGAACACATTATACAACTGTGACGAGAACATCCAGGTGACAGGAAACAATGACCGACAATGTACATGACAAACACAGGTGTATTTATACTGATGGACCAAGTAAAGAGCTTATTGACGACAGCTGAAGACAATAAGAGGGACCAAAAGAACATGGAATAGATGGGATAGCAGACCTATAATTACTTCACATACAAAATGAAACCACAAGAGAGCGCCAACAGACAAACCCTGCATACTAAAACACACTGAACTCCTACCTAAGGACTACCTAAACACAAAACTGGGATTATGAAGGAATACACACCAGCAGTGGCTTCCTAGTAAACAATTTAGTGTGTTTACACTTTTTCTATGGATTAATGGTAGATCACAACCATCTGAGAGGTGCATATACTGCCATCTACCTGTGTGTTTAAAGTGCTTCTGGGGCAAAGGTTTGACAAAGGAATATGCATGCATTTGTGTCGGCTTGTGTCATGGATCTGGTGCAACAACAGTTTCAGATAGCTGGTGTAAACGCATAGCTGAACCTATCGAAATAAAGAGTCCCTAAATTATGACTTCCATTTTTTAGAGGTCTTTTTGAGCTTGTTCCGTAGCATTTTATATCTGTAAATGCTATCTTAGGATTTTAGCACTAAGCAGTGAAATTGCTGAACAATTAATTGTCAAACATTTTGAAAGAAAATAATTTGAAACAAGATTTTAAAATAAATATACATTTAAACCAATGCGAATGTGCTATGCAATATTTTAATATGTATGTAGCTAGTGGTAATGTGAACTTGTGTTTAAGAGATGACTTGAGTTGACCTCTTAAAACAAAGACTCCAGACTTGACTCAGACACCTATAATAGGACTCGAAAACATCTCTGTTTACCGGGGAAGTGTGTGTGAGAAATAAGAAATGCACCATGATATCTGGGTCAATTTAGTGAGTCTTGTGGCCATTGTGGGAGAGTTGGCAGCCCAGTTTAGTACAATAGTGTGCTAGTTAACTTGTTTATCTTCTACATTGTTGCAATCTATTCATGTCTATCTGATCTGGAGTTGGCTGTCACTCCAATTGTCGTTGGATTACTGGTGAACTAGTCATCAATTTTAGACTTAAATATATTGAATACATACTTATGGTTAAACATAAGTATAGTAGAAGTATAATACTAGAGTATTATTTAAATATACTTCTTTTTACTTGGGGGGTCTGGGGGGGTCTTTTGAAAATCATATGGCATTATAATTTACACCAGTAATTAATTTATTTCCTGGCGTGAGGCAGCGATTAGAGCAGCCAATCCGTGTGAAATTTTATGAGACCCACAAGAGTCCTAGGTCATTTTAAACCCTGGCTAACAGTTTGCTGCTTCAAGCTTGCCTAGGAGGGACCAGGTTGTATGCAAAAATGCAAGCCATTCTAGTTATTATTATTATACAATCATTATTATTCCACCAAATATAGATTTTTTTAACTCTCCCTAATTTAACATATTAGTATTGTGTTGTTTAAAATTGAACTTACTTTCTTTGTATCATTCGTGGTCTGCATCATCATGGTTATTTTGACCAGTTGTCATATTCTGTAAATAAATGCTCTCAATTACATTATTTTTATTTGGAATTTCTTTGTAGTTTATGAAATAAAACCGAAATATTAATTTTACCCAAACACATATCTATCAATAGTAATACACAAACTCACACAAACACACATTCAGCATTAATATTATGACCACCTGCCTATATTGTGTAGGTCCCCTTTTGCCACTGAAACAGCAGTTACATACGCAACAAACTGTGATGCCCTGTGTTCTGACACCTTTCTATCAGAACCAGCATTCACTTCAGATACTGAAATCTGCAGACTGGGAACACCGCAAAAGAGCTGCAGTTTTGGAGATGCTCTGACCCAGTCGTCTCACAATTTGAAACTTGTCAAAATCACTCAAATCATTTTGCTGTCCCGTTATTCCTGCTTCTAACACATCAAAATAAGAAGCAGGAATAATGGGCAAGCGTAAAGATTTGAGAGACTTTGACAAAGGCCAAATTGTATGGCTAGATGACTGGGTCTGAGCATCTCCAAAACTCCAGCTCTTGTGGGGTGTTCCCGGTCTGCAGTGGTCAGTACCTATCAAAACTAGCCTAAGGAAGGAAAAGCGGTAACTGGCAACAGGGTCATGGGTGACCAAGGCTCATTGATGCACGTGGGGAGCGAAAGCTGGCATATGTGTTTCGATCCAACAGATGAGCTACTGTAGCTCAAATTGAACAAGTTAATGCTGGTTCTGATAAAATGGTGTCAGTACACACTGCATCACAGTGCAAAAGGGAGACGGGAACCTACACAATATTAGGCAGGTGGTCAGAATATTATGGCTGATCGGTGTATATATATTTGAAATACTTTATATGTGGACTCTCAAACATAAAATGCATTTATGCCAGAACATTCAATTATAAATATAACTTTCTCCACACAGGTTGCCCATGATTAACATGAAGCAGTACCTCATCAGATGCCTTTCCATGACTGATGTAGACCTGTGATCTGAAGGCCATGTACTGTCTGCCTGTGAATATGGCCAAGTCTCCTGAATATCAGTAGCACAAGCTTGCACTGATAACAGAGTACAGTATGTTCAGGAGTAACATACAACGGTGATTTTTAATCAGACAACTGTTTTAGAACACCCAGGAATTTACATGTGCTTTGAACTTTTGAAATAATATTTTGATATGAAATGCCCAAGATGGCATTAAATTGATCAGTAATAATAGTCAAAAACAAATTAAATATTTCATAGTAAGGACGGCTGTGGTGTTGTATGTACATTGTGAATAGTTACTGTTTTAGTCTGAATATAAGAGTTTCTCCCCCGGAAATACATCTCAAAATTGTCCTTGTCTTATACAATGACAGTATACAGAATGGAGCGTGCCACGCCATTCATTTTTACGGAGACCAAGTGAAGCCAATTACAAGCACTTTTCCGGTGGTAGCCAAGCGTACTGCACAGCCTCAAGCTGAGCGTGATGACGTAGATGTGACATGAGCAACGTCTCTGAAAGTTGTAATTCTTCTTGTAGCCGTGCCAAGAGAAATCTGAATCATTCCAAATCTTGCCTTTTGCAGAGACGGAGAGCATGTGTAGGAAGTATTTCCAATCCATCAAAACGTTGCTGATAGATTTTTGTTCCAATGCCTTTCATGGATTCTTTATGAGCTTATCTCATGACTGTATGCCTCCATGTCCCCCGATTGCCTCAGTGCTTCTCCTGGATTATACGGTAATTTCTCTACTGTGCGACAGAAAGTTGCATGGTTATTCCTAGTCGCGAAGTCGAAGAAATTTGACTACCCCCTAGTTCATTTTCCAAGATGGCAGCACCCTGTATCAACAGTAAGTGAAAGTTGTTGTTACAGTTCATTTTTAGTAATCGTTTTTATTCGTTTTTTACGAATATTGTTGGACACACAGTACTGTCCAACTGCTGTCTGGACATGTTGCTACGACATTAGAAGGCATGAAATTACACCGATATGTGTTTTTATCAACTGGTTTAACAAAAAATGGCTAACATGGCTTGTTGTTTATATTCCAAAAGGGCAAGAACAAAAAAGGCTTTCATGGGGGCGTCCATCTTGTTTTCCCACTTCGTTAACTGGAATGCGATCAACTTGTTTTAACTCGGGTGTGACATCATTCCCAGTTCCGATCTCATACTTTTGAGCCAAATGGAATGCAGCATTATATTCAGGGTCTATACTTACAAAAGGCAGTACAAATCCACAATGTGTACACAGATGGCGAAAAAAATCTGTAAAATGAGTGTTCCCTTGCTGACATTCACAACTAGTTTACAGTGCAGCGTCCTGTAAGATGAAGAGACTGATCGTCTCGAGCAAAGTTGTTCAAAAGTAGATCAAGTTAACCAACAACTTAGGAGAAATTGTAATGCAAATTTTAAGATTGATTATCACAACAAACAACTTTCAAGCTGCCAAGAAATATGTTGTCACAGAATGTAATGCTCTAAAATGGCAAATCCAAAAAGACAGTTTTAAAAATGGAGGTCTGAGAAAAGCTTTTAGTGGTCCTCACACCGGCCACCTCCAAGAGATTTTTAAATGTAGGAATTTTCTTTAAATATATTGATAATATTATTTTATTTAAAATGTTTTATGTTAAAACATCATTATTTTCTAATAAAATTACTTTATTTATAAAAACAAGATTTGGTCATTAAAAGGTACTGGTCGTTTTCCAAAAATGAGTGATGAAAATAGGGGGTCATCTTACAATCAGGGTTGTCTTGTATTCGGACCAATACGGTAATAATAAATCTGTCAATTCCAACAGTGATAGGCATCTGCAACATTGGTAAAGTTTTTGATATATATTTTAATCAATTTAATGCCACATTTTAGAATTTCAATCACAAGCAAGAAAATCTCTGCCTGTTGTAAAACCTTTGGCTGGTAGTGTGGTCTCAATGTTCAAGTTAGCAGCTCTTGATGCATTGACAATATAAGCATTGGTCTGGTGCACATTGAGGATGGGTTGGGGGTTCCAAGCTGTTTTTCAGAAATGTGGTACACAGTTCAGTTCAGACATACATCAGCACCGCACACGGCAACTCTACTGTAGGTCTATAATCATCTCTTCAGCCTCTAAACCAGAACAGACAATACAAGAAAGAATAGTATTGTATAAACGTGTTACAGACTTTGCTACTCTCTCTAATGTCTCTATTTCATTAAACATTCTCCCTGCACCTCCTTTCCATTTCAAATGCCGTATATACAATGTGACATAAGTAAACAACAGTTACCAACTGATACATATTTAGAGGTCAATTCAACATTGTGATGAAAATTAAATCTGTAACCATTTAAAATAAAAATTAAATATGCACTGTGCTACTGTACGTACCATATACTCTACAAGTGACCATCCTACAAAACCCATAGAAAATGTATTTCATGACAACAAAAAATTTAGAAAAAGCAGTGTCGATGGAGAAATGATTTACTACACTATGCAGTGCTTGTTTTGCCATTTCAACAGGAATTGAAATGAGGATGTGACGAGTTGTGCTTCCACAGTGTTTGTCAATGGGCACGCTTCAGTCCATCTTCAAAACAAAGTATGCATTTTAACCAATAGATTTTTTGTGTAACAACACACTGCATAATGTGGGTAATCATTATTCAGTCATTATTTTTTGGACAGAGAATTCCAGTTACTATAGCATTTGCAAACTGGTCAGCTGGAAAGAGAAAGTAGTTCTGTTGTTCCGGTTCGAATTCTACAAATAGCACCTTTTGGATTTTATTTGTCACATGGTTATTTACAACAGGTTTAGCATGTACAGTATGACTCAGAACACCTTCCACAATAACCTGGGATCTGCCTTGCTAATGAAATATTTTTTGTTTATCTTGCTGGCTCAGAGATTTTATCTAGAAAACTTTAAGTTACTAATCAGATGCTTTAGCCACTAGGTTACAGTGCCACCACTCGCTGTTTACTTTGGGTATTCAGGACCTCTCCCAACAAAGAAACAGGCCTTACTGGCGTAGAAATAATTCCAGAATTTCAATAGCTAAGGAAGATCTCAACTCTGAAACCTGAATAGTATAATGGTATTGTCAGCTCAGATAGAAGTAAAATTGAATGAACTTGAATCAGTCCAGGATAAGGACATGCCCTTGAATCTGCAGGTGATTTTAAAGCCTTAATGTTGACAAACACATTGTAATTTTTAATGGTAATCTATGCTTGAGAACGGCCCTGCACAGAATTAAAGGGGAATAATGATGATTGAATGAATTATATATATTTGTTTAAGTTCCTAAATCAACTTAAGCAGTTATTTGACTGTCTCTCATCGGGCAGCTCTCTCACATGTTAAGCTAGCACAATTGCTATGGTATAAGGTTACTACTTTGTGTAATAACCAGTATTTGTTTGAAAAACAAATGTTCTTTCACTCCAAAATCACAAAACAAGGGAAACATTTTTTTGCAAGCCAAATTATTTTCTGACATCTCTGCGATTGCTGGTGTGCATTAAAATTGTAAAAAATAGAGCAATGGTGTAACATTGTGTAAAGCACTATTGAAGTAACAACTTAGAATAATTGTTTAATAATTTGAATGTGCCTAGCACCAGCGGTACCATCAGGAAACATGGAGCTGGCTTTTCCTCATAGTTGGCAGTGATGTCAGAAAATTCATGCTTGAAATCACATAACTGATATTTATCATTTAAAATGTATATGTTTAGTACAATTGGGCTTCCCATAACTTTGTGTTTTTGGGATAAATTAACATTATCTTGTCACACAAATACTGATTTCACAAAGTTCAATCTTGTGCATTAGTGTGGACAGATCCATATTACCTTATGTCGCAGCACTCACGTTAACTCCACCCTGCTCTCCCGAGTAAGAGAGATGCCTGATAACATTTTCAAGTGATTTTGCTTTTAATGCGCTACATCCAATCTCATTCAATGTTCAGAAAATTGCATTGCCAGCTTTCAAAAAGGCACTTTTGATAAAATCCCAGACTTAGTATGCCCTTAACCTTGACCATTGCCATGGAAGGACCTATAAAGGCCACAGTCCATTCTCTAATTGCCGGAAATTGAAAGTGACAGAGCCTGTTCCAACCCATCACATCTCTTCTTCATTCACAGTAAGGTACCATGCAGTCCATCTTACAAGAAGATCCACAGTGACATTTCGCCCTGTCTTCCTCTTCAGTAGTGACCTTTCAGGCTAACAGGTGACAACAGGAACAGGAAATTGGCACTTTTGTTTTGATTAACCACATTGGGCTGCCACTAATAAGCTAATGGGTCTCATCCGGCTGAACCCGGTGAGTCACCGTATGGACAGTGGGATGTGATTGATTGTGAGTGAAGGGGAGAAGAGCTGCCTGTCCACTCCAGCCAGTGTGTTGTAATAGATTTTGCTTAGGCTTTGCAGGCACACAGACCTTTAAATTCAGCAACCAAAGCCACTTTAAAGTAACAATGATTGTTTCTTTTATATCGTTCAGTAGTAGTTATTATCATCTCTCAGTTAGATTCCATGTGGTATTAGTACATGGCATAACTTTACCTGTTGAAGAATAGCTGCATTATTAGTGAATATATTTAATTCAAGCCTCATTATTGTACTCTGTTATAGCATTTAAAAGTTAGTGTTTTGAAATGTTGTTCTGGGTTTGAATACTGATTTATTATTCGTATGCTTTCATACCATGAACATGAGAAACATTTGTAATGTAACGCCAACAAAAATAAATGAAACAAATAAATGTTTCATCACTAAAATAGCATTACTGTAACAGTCCAGTGAAATGTACACTTAAAATACAAACACATAAGAAAAATCAAACACGAGAATAGTGACTTGAAAAAGTCTTCAGCTTTTGTTGCCTATTTTTAAATCACTAAAGTTCTAGTGTGGTCCAGTATGAAAAAGAATCAGCTGGCTTTAGCGACGTGGTTGGATGAACCATGTTAGTGCCGTTCAACATCCCACATCTGTCCAAGGAGTTGCAGAGCTGCTGACAAGGCAGGGTCAGTGGAAATTGGACAAGACCATTTGGGAAGAGAAAAAATTGGGAAAGTAATTTCATTATGAGCAGTAAGCCTCAGTAATATTCATTGTTAATTTAGGTCTGTGTAGAAAATCCTTTTGATTTTGCAAATTTTTTCAATGTGTAAATGTGTGTGTATATATGTACAAAGTAGTATATAGAGAATTGATAAGATTTGGGGGATTCTGGGTTACTGTAGCATGTGAAGCAAGAGGTTGTGAATGGATGAGGCTCCTGCCCTAGCTAACTGTAACATACTTGCAACTTACATTTTCATTCCAACCAAAAATAAAGTTTATTGCTAAGCCTCTTATTACCTTTCTGAAATAATTCAGCATCCTTCGAGAAGCAAACAGTCTGCAGCCAGTGTTCCTACCACGATGGCCGATTCAGTGTCAATATGATGACCCAATCCTTACCTCTGCTGCAGGCATGAAATCTTCTTTGGTCACGCGGGTGAATCTGCAAGCCTTGCGGGCAGAACTATCTTCCAAAATTTCAACAATACCTCTCCACTTATAGTGACAGAATAGTGAGCATTGAACGCAGTCACTCGGTCGGAGGCCAAAAACTGAAAGTTGGTGGATAAAACTGACGATCTCGAGTCTCGCTCCAGATGATGCAACCTTCAAGTGATTGCCAATCCTGAGGGCTACGAGCAGGGTGATCCTATTAGTTTTATGGCAGGGCTTTTCACTGAAGTACTGCCTGTCTCCTTTCAATGGAGCTTGCATGTCAGGGGGAGGAGATCTTATGAAACCCAGTGGCTTCATGACAAGGTTCCACAACTTTCAAGACAAGGAGAGGGTCTGGAAAAGGAAAAACAGAACAGGTATATTTCCTTGGGAAAAAGGTATAAAGGTATTTATATTTCTGGACATTAGCGCTGGTGTTGCAGTGAAGAGATCCAAGTTCCTCATATTAAAGATAACATTCATGCTAAAAATCAGAATTTTTCTCTTCTCTTCCAAGCCCACCTGCATGCGGAACATGTCAGTTTGACTCACCTGAAAATGCCTAGAGGTGATTGAAACAGCAATTTAGTGATCCATAGCCACTTTTTTTTTTCAAAACCTTTTTTTTGCTATTTGCATTCACACTGGCCAAGTGGCCATAGGAACTGGTATGAGGGGTAAGGTAGTAACGCAAGCACCGCAACGGTCTTCATAGCATCGTCACTAGGCTTTAGCGTAGCACCACATACATTAACATTTCACGGTTGAATGTTATAGTAACACGGGGTGTATGGTTGGAGATTAGTGTGTAAATCATCTTATGTACAGTATGCAGATGATCTGGTTGTTTTCATACCAACTGGGTTCCAACAGATCCTTTTGCTGTTTGTTCAGATTACGGGTCTGAAAATGACATCTAATACAATTCAAAAAAGAGTGTTGTGTTGATATGTGTTGATATGTCATCATAACAGAGTTTGAATGGCTGCGTTTAAAGACTAGGCTGGAGTACTTAACAAAGAAACACAGAAGACGTAAGCTCCAGTGAGCATAATATCATGGAAGAAGAAAGAAGAGCACAACAAGCAAACAAAACGACAAGCGTGATTTATAAATTGGACCAATCAACGTAGACCTAGGAAAAGGGAAGATTGAAAGACCCTGCTGTGAAGTCGGAGATGAAAGTTACAGGAACTGTGGTCCGAGGAACTTAATAATCTCAAAATTGGTCCAGTCGGAACAAAAGAAAAAAATGGTTATAGGAACGTTGTGTTCTAGGAACTGCAAAAATCCCTCCAGTCGGAAAGCGGCTCATGAAGCTGCCAGCAGCATAGCGCCCTGTATTGCATTGCTGGTGTGCTTTTAAAGCTAAGCAGGGTCAGGCCTGGTTAGTTCTTGGATGGGAGTCCAATGCTGCTGGAAGTGGTGTTGGAGGGCCAGTAGGGGGCACTCTTCTCTCTGGTCTAAAGATCATTTTCAATGCCTAAGGGTGGTGATGGGGACATTTGCCCTGTGTTGGGTGCTGTTTTTTTTTGATGGGACTGTAAAATGGGTGTCCTGACTCTCTGTGGTCATTAAAGATCCCATGGCACTTATTGTGAGGTAGGGGTGTTAAATCTGGTGTCATGGCTAAATTCCCAACCAGGCTTCAATTCAATCATGTCCACCTAATAATCCACCTAATGAGGAACAATTGAATATACAAACAGAGATTGTAGAATTACAAAATGAAATGAAGACCATATTGCACCTGCAGCTACTCAAAGAAACCGAGGAGCAGTGTGCAGCTATAATAGAATCTTACCGGAAAGACATATCTGAGATTAAACTGAGGTCATACTGTCACTTTTGATTATAAGAACAATCAAGTTTACCCTTAAATGTCTGGGCAGACTCATAGGCCTTGCCCTACAGATGGATCTGGCAACGAAAAGCTTTCTGGCAATGAAAAACTTTTTTAGGGGTACAACACGAGAGAGTTTGGCTACGGTCCTCATTCAACGTGATCAATCTCTCCAATCATCAGTTAAGAGATGATGAACTATCAGTATTTTCAAATGGGCTATAATTTGTTCCTTCTAAAACAGCAGAATCCTTCAACATTAGTGTTGAACTGTTTAGGTTTTTTCGCCCTATTAACTTAATGGCCATTTTTGGTAAAGAGACTGGGCATATCCCATCTCTTACATTGACTAAACCAGTTATAATTGAGCCTGCATATATAACAAGATTTAGACCAAAGAGCACATTCAACCTACGTGCCTTGAATGCTTCAGTAGAGACTTTTCGCTTAGTCGACCAAGATGTAACTTCTTGCTTTGCCTCTGACGGGTTCAAAAAGCTCCATTTAAATCTCTTTATGAATGAGAAACAAGCTTTAATTGCGCATTTCGAAAGATGACAGGATTTTTTTAAACCAGCAGATAAAGAGGGTGCTGTTGTCAGTGGCGGCGCCAGAGTATTTTTTTGGGCATAACTACGGTGGGGCTAATCAACACAGTGGTTGGGCTGAAGTCAATGTCTGAATTCAATGTGAATACATGCACAATAGAATAGAGCATAACATCATTCCCAGAAATACCATGCTGGACTGACTCCTTTTTTCACATGGAAATTACAACTAGAGCAACAGCCATGGAAAGTCACTACTACAGAGTTTAGGCAATAGTCTATTCGCGTTTTTGTCTGGGATGGGCAGATCGATCCAAAAATATAGGCTATATATCAGCCGCGGTCGGTGGATCTTAATTGGGGAGGACGGGCTCGTATTACGCTCAGAACCGGAGTGAATGGAATGTGTGCAAATAAAAAAAACAATTGGTTTTGTTCGTTG
>JACXGM010013417.1:0-23021 GCA_016801145.1 Umbra pygmaea | reverse complement strand
CATTCACTTACCACAAAAAGATTGTCACTGATGTAGACATGCTAACCAGCCACAGGTTTTAAGTAATCTAATATTTTTTGTAATAAAGTGTGTTTTCGTGACGAAGCGATAGCTAGCTAGTGGCTGTCATGTCAATACCGGTCAATACACCGGTGGCTGGCTCGTTAGCCTGTCTGACCTACCAGTTTTCCCCATATCATGGGTTGGGTTATTTATCCATCTAACCCTGGACACCTTTCTTCATATTTTAAAATATCAAGAAGTAGTCTTCAGTTGACATCTTTATTATAAAAAAGAGGAATTACGATAGAATACCCGTTCTACCGGCGAAATTAAGATGGCTAGTTCTCTATGAAAATTGTTTTCCTACACGTTGTTAGCTAATTATTCTCAATCCCTCTGTCGTTGAAATCATCCTAATATTAATAACTCATTTTATGTGTGCTTACATTATTTGTAAAAATAGTGCAAATTAAATTAACTGAATTTTTCTGACGACGAACGCTATTATGTACAAGTGCAATGCGACTGAAATGAATCCCGCAATTTGACACCGGACGACTGTGTGAAGTGAACAGTTTATAGGCTAAAATATGTTCTGTGCAAACCTTATAGTGGATGTCGCATTTAGTTAAATTTTCCAAGGTAATGTAGCCTACAGAAAGGTGTTTAAACCACATATTCAAACAAAAACATAAGCAAACATTTTATTAACTAGTAGAAATTAGTTTTCGCATTTACCTATAGCTATTCACATGCTTAATTAATTCATTTAGGCTTTTTCACGATTACGGCGATTGGTGCTGATTTTGCCCAAACTATGCAAGTCTATTCAGGGGGCACTGGAAGATATATTTATGATGTTTAAAAAAATCGATATCACCATCAGGTTGTTCTTTGGAAAAGATGATATTCTATATGGAATGGAACAGATATTACCGTCGCAGTTTTTCTCTCTTAACTCATAAGATCTGAATTTAAAATTGACAGCAGAGAGAAATCTAGAAAGGATCGAATTTTTAGATTTGACCATTTATATATACGTTGATATTTTGGAAACTACCATCTACTTCAATCCGCAGAGTAGTAGCTATAACACTTTAACGCACAGACAGTTAATAATCCTTGACACCTCATAAAATATAGGCTACCAGTTGGTCAAACACTTAAGACTACAGCGTAACTGCAGTACAGCAGTTAGTAAAATACTTTCGTATTTCTACTATCTAATAACCGGGAATGAATACTAATTAATAGTTTTATTAATTATAGCCTGTTAATGACAGCACCTGCATAATAGCTACATGAAAGTCCGTTTTCATAACGTTTCGTTTCCAGACAAGATTGCACAATGTGGCTTTTGATGGATGTATAAATGTCCAGAAACAAAATTCAAAGAAACGCGCTTGCAATGCAAAACTGCATACAGATGTTGGCTTGACTGCATTAACTATAGTGTTGTCAGTACAGTAGCTATAGCAGGCTGATTGATGTTGACAGTAAGGTCTGTATCACCTAAACATTTGAATAGCCTAAAAATGCATCACTAAAGCAAACTGGCTTATGAATGCCATTTCAATTAAATTAAACTGTACATAAGTGTTCAGACCTTGTTATAAACGATCTAAATGAGCAGTTTTATAGGAACTATACTTGATTTGTGGCGTAGTAACATGGCAACAGTAAAAGGAGTGGTGAGGGGTACGTTAATGTTTCACGATAACCGCACGCCTCGTGACATTTTCTTTCCCTAAAAATACAAATTTAAACATTGATTTTCACAAATAAAATGTTGGCAACCGTTTTATAAGCGCATTGAACGGCTTTCAGCCTCGTGGCTTTCTACACTGCTGAAGTGTGCGGTTATTCCCTGGCAACGCACAGTCTGTCGTGTGTTAATGCTTACTTAACTCTCAAAGCAGAAATACCACTGTTGATGTTAACAATATATCGACCACCAAAACAACTTCGAGCCTTCATTCCAGAATTCTCTAAAATACTGTCAGTGACCATAATCAAAAATGATAAAATTGTTATAAACGGTGACGTAAAATTGTTAAACATTCACACTGACAAGTACGCTATGGCATTTATGAACATTCTGTATTGATTTGACCTGACTCAAAAAAAAGTCTCAACAACAAACACATAAACATGGAAATACATTACATTTATTGATAACAAAAGGATTACATACAGAAAATCTTTCTGTGACAAATGTCTCCCTCTCAGACCACAACTATGTATTTTATGAGGCACACCTTTCTGAAATCAGGAACAAGGTACAACATGTAGTCAGAAAACAATACGTAAATGAAGCAGCAGAGCGAAACCTTTCAATCAAGTTGGACTTGATTTTAGTACAATCAACACAGTGCATGAGATGGTAAATAAACTAAATAAACAAATGCTCTAGACAAAGTAGCCCCAATTCAGGTAAAAAAGAGGTTAGGAGAGAGCATCACCATCGATGAATAGCTCTGTCCATCCATCCATCCATCCTCGTCCGTTTATCCGGGATCGGGTCGCGGGGGCAGCAGCTCCAGCAGGGGACCCCAAACGTCCTTTTCCTGAGCCACATTAACCAGCTCCGACTTCGGGATCCCGAAGCGTTCCCAGGCCAGGTTAGAGATATAATACCGCCACCTAGTCCTGGGTCTTCCCCGAGGCCTCCTCCCAGCTGGACGTGCCTGGAACACCTCCCTAGGGAGGCGCCCAGGGGGCATCCTTACCAGATGCCCAAACCACCTCAACTGGCTCCTTTCAACGCAAAGGAGCAGCGGCTCTACTCTGAGATCCTCACGGATGACTGAGCTTTTCACCCTATCTCTAAGGGAGACGCCCGCCACCCTCCTGAGGAAACCCATTTCGGCCGCTTGTACCCTGGATCTCGTTCTTTCGGTCATGACCCAGCCTTCATGACCATAGGTGAGGGTAGGAACAAAAACTGCCCGGTAGATTGAGAGCCCGGTAGATTTTGCCTTCTGGGTTTTTCTGTCAGAATGATGCAGAAAAGTTAATCCATGCCTTTGTTACCTCAAGATTGGATTATTGTAATGCTCTCTTTTCTGGCTACCCAGACAAAACCCTAAAAAAACTTCAGTTAGTGCTTAACACAGCCGCCAGAATTCTGACTAGAACACCAAAATTGGAACACATTACCCCAATTCTAGCCTCTCTACACTGGCTGCCCATTAAGGCTAGGGCTGATTTCAAAGTTTTACTATTAACATACAAAGCACTACATGGACTTTCCCCTACTTATGCAATAAGTTTATGTGCCGGGGGACTAGGGTTTTATATTTTCATTTTGGGGTCAGAGCTGTGTCAAGGTACTAGATCCAAGGTATGCCCACTCTAATGTTCCTGATGTCATGTTCATCCTAGGAGGACCCTAGGAACATGCGACAGGACCATGCGGCCTGATGACTCCTTCCTGTCCCCTTCCTGTGCCCGGCCCGCTGCTGTGCTGGATCCCACCTCACTGCGGTTGATGATCCCGTTTCCACCCGATGACGCCAGCCTTCATCTCCAGGCGGCTTCACGGTCTTCCTTTGCAAGACCACCGAACTGTATTGATGCTACGTAAAGACTATGGTCACAGTCCACCCATCATATCTTCATTGCTGGACAATAATTGAACACTGTTTGACCTTATTACAATGGGCTTTGTACCTTCAGATCCCCCACCCGGTACAGCCAGAAGAGGACAGGCCACCCCCTTGAGTCTGGCCTCTCTCTAGGTTTCTTCCTAGGTCCCTCCTACTAGGGAGTTTTTCCTGGTCACTGTGCATCACGTGTGTTGCTTGCTTTTGGAGGTCTCGGGCCGGGCGTCTGTCAAAGCACTTTGTGACAACTGCTGTTGTAAAAAGGGCTTTATAAATAAATTTGATTGATTCTGGCTCAGCTCTCTTTTCGTCACAACGGCGCGATATAATGAGTGTAATACAACCCCCGCTGCACCGATTCTCCGACCAATCTTCCGCTCCATTGTTCCCTCACTCGTGAACAAGACCCCAAGCTATTTGAACTCCTTCACTTGGGGTAAGGACTCATTCCCTACCTGGAGTAGGCACTCCATCGGTTTACTGCTGAGAACCATGGCCTCAGATTTAGAGGAGCTGATCCTCATCCCAGCCGCTTCACACTTGGCTGCGAACCGATCCAGTGAGTGCTGAAGGTCACAGGCCGATGATGCCATCAGGACCACATCATCTGCAAAAAGCAGCGATGAGATCCTCAGCTCACCGAACTGCAACCCATCCCCACCCCGACTACGCCTCGATATCCTGTCCATAAATACTACAAACAGGATTGGTGACAAAGTGCAGCCCTGGCGGAGACCAACCCTCACATGAAACGAGCCCGACTTACTTCCAAGAACCCGGACACAGCTCTCGCTTTGGTCATACAGAGATTGGATGGCCCTAAGAAGGGACCCCCTCACCCCATACTCCCGCAGCACCTCCCACAGTATCTCCCGGTGGACCCGGTCATACGCCTTCTCCAAATCCACAAAACACATGTAGACAGGATGGGCATACTCCCCGGCCCCCTCCAGGATCCTTGCGAGAGTAAAGATCTGACCCGTTGTTCCACGACCAGGACGGAATCCACATTGTTCTGAGGTTCGACTATCGGCCGAACCCTACTTTACAGCACCTTAGAGTATACTTTACCAGGGAGGCTGAGAAGTGTGATACCCCTATAATTGGCACACACCCTCTGGTCCTCCTTTTTGAACAGGGGAACCACCACCCCAGTCTGCCACTCCTTTGGCACTGTCCCAGACTTCCATGCAATGTTGAAGATGCGTGTCAGCCAAGACAGCCCCTCCACACCAAGAGCTTTCAGCATTTCTGGACCGATCTCATCAATCCCTGGAGTCTTTGCCACTGAGTTGTTTGACTACCTCAGTGACTTCCACCAGGGAAATTGACGACAATCCCCCATCCTCCTCTAGCTCTGCCTCTAATATAGAGGGCATAGAAGTAGGATTCAGGAGTTCCTCAAAGTGCTCCTTCCAATGCCCTATTACCTCCTCAGTTGAGGTCAACAAATTCCCACCCATACTGTATACAGCTTGGATGGTTCCACGCTTCCCCCTTCTGAGGTTAGGAGAGAAAGGTGGCAGACGGCTTCTGAGGTGGCGGACGGTTTTCCAGAAGCGCTTTGGTGCCGACCGAAAGTCCTTCTCCATGTCTTCTCCGAACTTTTCCCACACCCGCTGCTTTGCCTCTTTCATGGCAGAGGCTGCAGCCCTTCGGGCCCTTCGGTACCCTGCAACTGCCTCTGGAGTCCTTTTTCAGTCGGACGGCTTCCCTGACCACCGGTGTCCACCACAGTGTCTGTGGGTTACCGCCCCTTCAGGCACCCAAGTCCCTAAGACCACAGCTTCCCCCCTGCAGCTTCAGCAATGGAGGTTTAAACATTGTCCACTCTGGTTCAATGCCCCCAACCTCCACAGGGATGCATGAAAAGCTCCGCCGGAGGCATGAGTTGGAAGTCTGTTGGACAGGGGCCTCCTCCATACGTTCCCAATTCACCCGCAATACCCGTTTGAGTTCACCAGGTCTGTCCAGAGTCTTCCCCCACCCCCTGACCAAACTCACCACCAGATGGTGATCGGTTGACAGCTCTGCCCCTCTCTTCATTATAAAATCGATCATTGACCTTCGGCCTAGGGTGCTCTCGTACCAAGTACACTAATGAGCATCCCTATGTTCGAACATGGTGTTCATTATAGACAATCCATGACTAGCACAGAAGTCCAACAACGAACAACCACTCGGGTTTAGATCAGGGAGTCCGTTCTTCCCAATCACGCCTCTCCATGTGTCTCCATCATTGCCCATGTGCACGTTGAAGTCCCCCAGCAGAACTATGGAATCCCCAACTGGAGCCCCTTACAGGACTCCATTCAAGGTCTCCAAGAATGCCGAATACTCTGAACTCCTGTTTGGTGCATATGCACAAACAATAGTCAGAGTTTTCCCCCCAGCAACCCACAGGCGCAGGGAGGCGACCCTCTCGTCCACCGGGGTAAACTCCAATGTAGCGGAGCTCAAAAACTGGACTTGAGGTTCAATGTTAGTATCTACAAAAAGTCCTTAATGATCTACAATAACACAGTACATGCTGCAAGAAAGAACCACTTTTATTTTCCAGGATCATTATTGAAAGTGGAAATAACCCCAAAAAACTATTTTCAACAATAGACAAACTGATATCCCTGCCCCTATCCCTAAACGGACAAGTCAAGTCTCTGAAACTAAATGCAAGGCTTTTGCAGCTTTTTTGATAACAAAATCACAACCATCAGAGCCAGCATTACTACAACAAATATAAACTTCCCAAGCAAACCTTGCACAAAGCACATGAAGACATTTAACAGCATTGCTACTGATGACCTGCAAAAGATTGTTAGAGAGAGTAAATCTTCTACTTGCGCTATCGACCCTATTCCAAAGGGATTAAGGTTTTTAATAGCATCTCATGCCCTGTTCTAAGTATTATAAATAAATCTCTTGAATCTGGGGTCTTTCCCAAATGTATATAAAACTGCTGTTATAAAGCCACTTTTTAAAGTGATGGTTCAGAGTAATATAACCCTAGGGTCCTTTGCACCTTCACCTCAAGCCAAACAACTTGAAAAGTTTGTAAGTACACCAGAAGTATATTTAAATAACATTTTGCCTGACGGCTGCTACTCTCGCGAGATCACGCACAGAGCACAACATGTATCGCCTAGCAGCCAAGTGACACCAACATTCTAGAAAAGTTTCAGTCAGGTTTTAGAGCAAATCATAGCACAGAAACAGCCCTGACCACAATAGTAAATGATTTAAGACTTAGCATGGATGCAAACAAAGTCTCGGTCCTAGTCTTCCTAGACCTCAGTGCAGTATTCAACACCATTGATTTTATCGTGATTATCTCGTGACACTTTCATGCCAGCAACTAAAGCTTGGTACCATTGGAAAGACAAATGCCAGCCGAAAAGAATGAGTGTTGGCTCATCCATGTGGGTTTATCCGAGCCGGACCTATTGCACCTCAAAATCGGTCATGTTTTTTTTACTTACGCTTTTTTTACTAAACACATTACAGACAGGAATTAGGACGTGAAAATGACATATTAGCAACTCTGCAATGGTATAGGACATCATCCTGCACAATACCAACATGGTACCAATATAGTTGGAAAGAGGGGGTTCTGCTGATGAAATAATGCCAATGCAAATAATGAGGAGTGGTTCGTCCATGTGGATTAATGACAGCCGGAGATATCACGTCTCAAAGTTGGGTACTTTTCACTGAATATATTTTGGTAAACTAAAAACATTACAGACAGAAATCAAGAAGTGAAAATGACAAAATATCATTTCTGCAAGGAGGTAAGACATCACCCTGCACTAAAACAGGTTATTTTGGGGGGGGGGTTCGGGATAAATGGGATTTTTAAATTGTATAGGGAAATAGTAAAGATATGTAGGCTACTGTACATACACTGTTTAATTTACTTATATATATGTCCCTCAAACTTGTCATACTGGTTCTCAAGACCTGGGGGCATGCCAATATGGATTTTACAGTGATATTAATCATGGTTTACAAGTATTTTACAATAATTAACAAAAAATTAAACATACAATTTTGTATGACATCATGCATGAAAATTGTCACAAAAGTTTGGGTTTGATTTATTCTTGTAGCCAAGAGTCAACATGGGGGAAAAACGATTTTTGACTAAAATTAATTTCCATATGCGCTGTTGTTTTGATTTTCTGGTGTCTGCTAGTACGCTAAATAGACTTGAAACAAACAGTAGTGATTAAATTCTGAGAAGTCAAAAAAGGAAATGGTGTTACAAAACAAAACATTATGTTCTGTAGGATATGCAAGTAACTGTGTAGGGGGCAGGGTTAATTTAATTAACATTTCCTATTTTTCATGCATCGCTATAAAATCCCTTCAATTGGCTTCAATTGGTTTCAAAAGCCATGTGGCCCTCAAGCCAAAATAATTGCCCACCCCTGTACTAGATCGTCTCAAAAACTGTGTTGGTCTTTCAGAAAGTGTCCTCAGATGGTTTCAAACCTAAATTACAGGCAGAAAATTCGCTGTCAGTCTTGGTGACCATGTATCCGAGGAACATGATATACTAAGTGGTGTTGCACAAGGAAGCTGTCTTGCTCCACTACATTTTTCACTATACATGCTTCTACTAGGTGATGTCATCAGAGAACACAATGTACATTTCCACAACTATGCTGATGACACAGAGCTATACATTTCTCACTCTCTAGGTGCCTAATTGCCATAAACAATTGGATGAGTGCTAATTTCCAAAAATTAAACAACGGTTAAACAGAAATCCTCTTAGTTGGCCCCAAAGTCAAAAAGAAGAAAATCAGCATAAGCTTTGTTAACCTGACTTCCCTGATCAAAACTGAAGTAAGGAGCCTAGGTGTTATCATAGACTCTGACCTAAATTTTACCTCCCATCTTAAAAAGGTGACCAAAACCTCTTAGCAAAACCTTTAATATTGCTAAAGTTAGACCATTCATAACCCAGAATGATGCAGAGAAATGAATTCACACATTTATTATAACTAGATTGGACTACTTCAACGCTGTCTCCCAAAAAAAATTTTATAGAAGATTCCACTCATCCAGAATTAAGCAGCAAGACTCTAAACAGGAACAAAGAGGCGAGAACACATAACTCTAGTTCTGAAGTCATTACACTGGCTGCCAGTTCCATGCACGATTGATTTTAAGGTCCTCCTGCTTGTTTATAAAATTCAAAATGGCTCTAGACCAGCGTATTTTACAGATTCTCTAAAATCCTATGTTCCCCAAAGGGCCCTCAGATCTTCAACAGCTAACCTGCTAATGGTACAAAACCCCACTTACAGAAAAATTGGAGAAGCTGCCTTTTATAACTATGCTCCAAAGCTGTGGAAATACCAAAAAATATCAAGGAAACATTGGAAGGAAGCATTGATGTATTCAAAAAGCTGTTAAAGCATATCTTTTCACTTTAGTTTAGCCGTTATTTTACCAGGCATGTTGACTGAGAACACTGTCTGATTTGCAGAAATGGCCTGGAGGAAGGGAGGGAGAGGGGAATGAATGAGCCAATTGAGAGATAGGGATGATTAGGTTGCCATGATGGTATGAGGGTCAGATTGGACATTTGTCCAGGACACCAGGGTTAACACCCCTACTCTTACGAATAGTGCCATGGGATCTTTAGTGACCACAGAGAAACAGGACACCCATTTTAACGTCTCATCCGAAGGATGGCACCCTACGCAGGGCAGATGTCCCCATTACTGCCCTGGGGCATTGGGAATGATCTTTAAACCAGAGGGAAGTGTGCCCCCCACTAGCCTTCAAACACCATTTCCAACACCACTGGTCTCCCATCCAGGGACTAACCAGGCCCAACCTTCCATACCTTTATAAGCAAACCAGCAGTGCAATACAGGGCTCTATGCTGCTGGCAAAACATAAACTAACTTTAACTAAGCCAGCACTCAAATGCTTTTAATGCTTTTCTTCTTTTAATATGTTCCTTTACATTTAATATTTTCATTTAATTGCCTGCAAACATGCTCTATGCTTTTTATGTTTTAAATATTTTTACATTTCTTTGTCTTTTATTGATGTAAAGCACTTTGAGCTGCATTCCCTGTATGCAAGATGCTATATTGTCACAATTCATTAGATAGCGAAGGCAGGCGCGTCTTCACCAAACATAGACTTTTATTGAACTCTTAGATGAACTGGACAAGAAACAATGAACCACCGAACAAACGAACACACAGAACTAAATACCATACTAACGAGGGGAGGGTGTGCACGTGTGGACTAAACAACAGAACCGATAGGCTGACAAACACATGTGATGGGAACATGTGACCAAAGAGCGGGAAAACAGAACCAAAACAAAACACAAAGGGGAGAAACCACCTTATAGACTTTTATTGAACTCTTAGATGAACTGGACAAGAAACAATGAACCACCAAACAAACGAACACACAGAACTAAATACCATACTAACGAGGGGAGGGTGTGCGCGTGTGGACTAAACAACAGAACCGATAGGCTGACAAACACATGTGATGGGAACATGTGACCAAAGAGCGGGAAAACCGAACCAAAACAAAACAAAAAGGGGAGAAACCACCTCATAGACTTTTATTGAACTCTTAGATGAACTGGACAAGAAACAATGAACCACCAAACAAACGAACACACAGAACTAAATACCATACTAACGAGGGGAGGGTGTGCGTGTGTGGACTAAACAACAGAACCGATAGGCTGACAAACACATGTGATGGGAACATGTGACCAAAGAGCGGGAAAACAGAACCAAAACAAAACACAAAGGGGAGAAACCACCTCATAGACTTTTACTGAACTCTTAGATGAACTGGACAAGAAACAATGAACCACCAACAAAAACGAACACACAGAACTAAATACCATACTAACGAGGGGAGGGTGTGCGCGTGTGGACTAAACAACAGAACCGATAGGTTGACAAACACATGTGATGGGAAAGTGTGACCAAAGAGCGGGAAAACAGAACCAAAACAAAACAAAAAGGGGAGAAACCACCTCATAGACTTTTATTGAACTCTTAGATGAACTGGACAAGAAACAATGAACCACCAAACAAACAAACAGACAGAACTAAATACCATACTAACGAGGGGAGGGTGTGTGCGTGTGGACTAAACAACAGAACCGATAGGCTGACAAACACATGTGATGGGAACATGTGACCAAAGAGTGGGAAAACAGAACCAAAACAAAACACAAAGGGGAGAAACCACCTCATAGACTTTTATTGAACTCTTAGATGAACTGGACAAGAAACAATGAACCACCAAACAAACAAACACACAGAACTAAATACCATACTAACGAGGGGAGGGTGTGCGCGTGTGGACTAAACAACAGAACCGATAGGCTGACAAACACATGTGATGGGAACATGTGACCAAAGAGCGGGAAAACAGAACCCAAACAAAACACAAAGGGGAGAAACCACAACAAAGTGTCACAAGGAACAAGCAAAGAAACTAGGGACATACACAGACTATAAAGGCAGAACTAAAACACCATGCGAAGCACTGAACGAACACTATGGGGAACTAAAACATTACACACAGGGAAGCAATCTAACTAAAAGACACACACAGGGGAGTATCTCAACAAGAAGGGAGTCCATATACCAGCCCACACTGGGCCGGATGTGACATATATAAATAAAGGTTTATTATTATTATCCAATGCTTTAAAAAATGGTTATTTGTCTGTAATTATCTGCATGCAATTTCCAATACTGTCAATATTAACTGTCACAATAATAATAATAATAATAATAATAATAATAAACAATACTTTATTGAACCTCTATAGCACTGTTCAAACAAAAAATAGCAAAAACAAAAAGCAATATATTATGACATGTCAGTAAAGAGGTCAAGTCTCAGAATAATCTTTTCAATTTTATAAATTTATATTTCAGCAAACATTCAGATGTAATTTTTCAATAAATAATGGCAATATTCATAAATTCTCACAAATTATGGAACTTTGACTGTATTTACAGCTAATCCACTGAAAATGCCTAATACTGAAATATTCATCCTTGGCTCATAAATCTCTAATTTTGAAAAGTGACAAAATACCTATAAAGGGGCATGGTAGTAGGTGCAGGTTTTAATATGGTACACATCAGTCAATGATTTAATTTAATTAATGTAAAAGGAGCTCATCATTTCTGCACTGCAGGCTTGAATTATGCCCTAAAAGTTAATAATGCATAATGACAAAATCTCAATGTATTAAAACCCATCTGATAGAATACAGTACAATTGTCCAATTGAACCCAACGTAAGCAACAAATGTAAACAATAAGTGACAGAGGAGTTTGTTACAATATGTGACTAATAGAAGAATAATTTTTATTTATACAGGGCCTTTCCGTAGCTCAAGGCCGCTTTACATTATACAGTACAAAAACACCCAGACACTCAGACATAAATTACAGTCACATGGATACAGATAATCACATCAGACAAAATGCATGTTAAACAGATATGTTTTTAACTGGGTCTTGAATATAGACATGGATGAGGTATTACGTAGTGTGAGAGGTAGCGAGTCCCATAATTTGGGAGCATTAACACTAAATGACCTTCCACCTACAGTAGACAACCGGAAACAAGGGATGGACAATAAACCAAGTTCAGCTGATCTAAGGGACCGGGCAGGGCGGTAAGGGTGGAGTAAGTCAGACAGATATTGAGGGGCAAGACCATTTAATGCTTTTTAATACCTTAAAGTGGATGCATGATGCCACGGGTAGCCAGTGAAGTTCATGAAGCAAAGGTGTAACATGAGCACAGCGCCTAGTCGAAGTGAGCACTCTAGCTGCAGAGTTCTGAACGTACTGTAATCTTGCAATTAGTTTTTTGGGAAGACCAATACACTTTGGCTTAGAGATGTTCCTAGGCACAAGGTATTACAGACTGCCTAGACACAGAGCTTAGCTGTAGTGTATTTGGCAGTATATCACAAATCACTGAGATGTCTTATTGCTCAACCAGTGCCAAAACACAATTAGAACAGTGAAAAGTGATATGATACCTGTGGTATACACTCACATAGAACACTTGGGACATTAATCCCCTGGTTTTGTAAGAGCTTACATGGCTTTCAGGAATTCAGCATTCAGGATTCAAAGCACCCAGGTTCCCATTGTCCATTGTATGGCTATTGTAAAATTAGACATTGTAGGTGGTTAGCAACAAATATCACAAACACAGCTTTGTGTTTTAATACTTTTGACTGTGCTTAGATATTAATTTCAGTACTATCAGAAAATGTCCATAACATATCTTCACTAACAGTGGAGTAATAATGTTTCATAACTTTCAGCATTGGAGATCCTGGGCCCCCCTCTTCTGTAAAAGTGCAGGTTCCAATGTTTGGCGTCCCCTGCCTTCTGAAGCCACTGTGTCCCTTCTCCATGCATTCCAATTAGTGCGTGCAGCTGACCTGTCTAAAAGGTTTCTGCTGTATTGTGTTTGTGTATGTAAAGAGGAATCAAGTATGGGGAGAACTGTGGGATATTGAATGTATGCATATGGACTTTCTTCAGTTGCTCCCTGTCCGTAACAGGTGTTTATTTGTATAGCGTAAGATGCACCATTGTTAACACTATATCAGCTGTGCTTCGCTGAAGTGTATTTGCTTACCTGGTGTTTTTCTATAAAAATATTAAAAGGAAAGAAAACAACCCTCCTGGATTTTGACTGTCTACTCCCACGGTGTGTCAACCACATTCTTTCACCAGAAATTATATTGGGTGCATAATATAAGTACATCCTGAAATTCCTATATACTGGCTAGTGATGGATGTAGAGTTAGCGAACAATTACTTAATTTTGATAGACTCCTTTTACTCATTCAATAGTTGTACATCATGTTTTTAGTAACTCATTCAATTTTATGGTTTAACCGAATGAATGAAATCAGATTTCTACAACATGATCACTGGCAGAATTCATACACACTAATTCATTCATTTGGGGAGGAAAGGTACCCGTCAGTAGGGCTTTAGAGATGCAAATTCAGTGGAGGGCTTGCACTTTTTTATTACTATTGGGCAGCCAACTTTCCGAAGCTCTTCCAAATAAGACATTTGGTTTCATCCCAAATTTCTGTATTTTACGATTTACCTCCGAAACAGGCCTGGGATGCTCTACTAACTCTTCTGCCCTGACAGAGAGCAGTAATCTGGGGGTCAGGTGACTTAGCGGTTAGCGAGTCAGACCTGCAGTCGGAAGGTTTTCGGTTCAACTGTGCCAAATGTCATTGTATACTTGAGCAGTGCACTTCTCCCGAAGTTGCCATAACAGGATGTCCCTGTAATCACTGTAAGTCGCTCTGGATAAGAGCATCTGCTAAATGACTGAAATGTAAACGTAATCTCAGGTCTGTTAATGTCCTATGGCATTTAACAAACACTACACCAACAAAACTAAATCTGCCTGGGAGCTGGAAACGAGTGTTGAATTCACTGATGAGTGGTGAGGTGAGGCGATGGAGTAGGCTCAACCACATCCTGTGCCTGTCTAGGACGTACACAGTTTAAGGTGTTTCATAGAGTTCACTTTTCCAAGTCCAGACTGTCTTGAAATTTGCCCTTCTATGATGGATGTTTGTGACAGATGTCATACCTCTGTGTCACCTTTATCATGTTTTTTATGCTCTAAGTTGAGGGACTACCAGGACTATCTTCCAGGTTTTAGTAATTCCAAGTAAATCGCCTGCTCCCCTGTCCCCTGATAACTGTTTTTAGTGTCCCCAAGGATTTCCTTTTGACCCCAAACATGTAGACACTGTGGCTTTTACTACACTATTAGCTCGACACAAAATTCTCCTTCAGTGGAAGTCTTCCCAGCCCCCGTCAGTTTCTCGATGGCTGTGAGATGTTACGTCCTTCCTGCAGCTTTAGAAAATTAAGGATTCTTTTGGGCTCCACCAGGAAGTATTTTCACAGCAACCTTTTTAAGATTTGTATTGCTGTGGTTGTATGTTTTTGGCATGTTCTGTTTTGTGTGTGTTTTATGTCTTCATTTATTTGTTTTAGGCTTTGTGTATATATATGTCGGGTTGTGTATGGCTGTGGGTGTCACGAGATGGTCCTTGGTGTGGTGCTGCAGGTGTTTTTGCTGTAGTAGATTAACAGAGACAAATGCAGAGAGGTGGTGTTCGGTGAGGTTTAATGAACACAGATATTTCTGATACTGTTACTGCTTACGGACACGTAGCTGCACACGATACTACTGTGCATTAACGTGGCACAGGACGCGAGTGCTAAGAGTAGAGTGTATGCTTGACTTAACTATGCAACATATTCTAAGTAAAAATCATATAGTGGAGAGGACATAATCATTAGAATTCCTCCGACAGAGCATCATCACAGGAACACCAACACACAGACAGGGATGAAACCACAATAGCACGTGCCGACCTTTCCGGAACACCGGGACAAATTACAGGGTTGCCAACTTTGGGAGTTTGGCTGGCGTGAGACTCTGTAAAATTTCAGTGCGCGCGCACGGAGAACACTTTTGTTAACCCTAATTTTAGAAATGTCAGTCCTTGTTTACTTAGTATAAACCGTGATTTATGCAAAAAAAAACAGCTAATAGAATGGAAACGCTTATTTTTTAATTCTGAAAGCATCAGAGTCACGTCAGATGCGTGAGAGTTGGCAACCCTGGCAGTGTGCTCCGACTCCCAACCATGTTCTGAATCTAACACTCTGAACTTTTCACACGCAACTGACGTACAGGTGCAATGATTTCAGCGAATCAAAGATCAGAGAATCATGCAGTGAGAACGTTTTAGGCAGATGTTACAGCTGTGGGACTACTCTCCTGTCATTAATACGCTGTGGTCTAGTCATCAACATAATATTAACGGATTGAAAGGGGAGAAAAGTTGATTTTGGCGTGACATTTCTTGCGTGTGCGTGAGAGCGTGAGATTGATGCTGAAAGCGTGAGTGTCACGCCAGATGCGTGAGAGTTGGCAACCCTGAAATTAGGCATCTTAAATACTCATAACGTGCCGGTATGGGTTTTTACCCAGTGCACCATTCATGTTAATGAGCAGAGATGCCACAAGTTAGTGTAATAGATTACTTTTTTGGGTTGGGCTGAGTTCACAACTGAGGGAATTACCTCAGTACGACCCTAATCGCAATCTTCGGAAAACAGACTCAACCAGTCAAACCACAAATGCTGTGCTATGGGAAGGATATCTAAACTTCAAAGAAAAATCATTGAAGATGTGATCTGTGGCTGTCTTGCCAGATTTAGATCTGGTTGTTTATGCCTAGGCAAAGCAAGTGAAGTGATCAACAACGAGAATATATTAATATCTTCCTTTGCATTTGTCGAAATGGAGAAAATCCACTGAGCCCAGTTCAAAAGGCTGAGTGGTCACAATACTGTTTAGTGGTACACAAGTTTCATTACATGTTTTTTCTGTTTAAGACAAACGCATTCTTTCATGACGTAGTGCTCAATATCAGCTTGCAAATAGGACCAAAATATATGTTCATGCACCAGGGGTGTGGTACGGTCGACACCTTGGTGGCCCATATCATTATGAAGTTCTTTAAGCACAAATTTCTTACATTTCTCAGTTAAGACTTACTGTATGCAAGATGTTGTTTTGCGCTGCAGGATACCATCATCATCCAGTATTAATTTCTACCACTTATGAAGCAAGCACTTAGTTTCAGCACTAAATGCTTCAGTGCTTCTATTGGTGGCCTGGAACCTGACAGTTTGTATTCAAAAACAGTATTGATACTTTGATCCTTCTATCTCCCAATTCCTGTTTTGACAGTGGCATGATGGGTGTTTTTATGGATGGATTTTCAGATGCCGAGCATGCAAGAAATGCAGTAATGGGCAAAGATTAGGGGATGCTGTATTGGTTTTGCACCTTGACAGCTTGAACTGTAGCTCTGATAGCACCAGAGGACAGTTCCTCAGAGCACTCTAAAATAATTGTTTCAATGTCAAGAGGCATCCTTGACAATGTATCAGCATCAATGTCTTCTTTATGTGGCCGGTACTTGACAGTGAAATGAAAATCTGCTAATTCAGCAACCCATCTGCACCTCGTTGCATTTAACTTGGCTGTAGACAAGACCATGTGAGTCGGTTATTATCACTAAAAGTTGTGAAAGTTAGGGCATAATACAAATAGTCTCTTAACTTTTCTGTGTTTGACCATTTCAAGGCAAGGGATTCAAGCTTCCCAGGATGGAAATGATAGTTTTTCTTGGCTGCAGTTAGATTATGGGATCTGTAAGCTATCACTCTCAGTTTTCCATCTCGCTTTTAGTATAAAACTGCACCCTAGCCTTGGTTGGAGCTGTTCTATTTTGGTCTGATGCAGATCAGTCCAAATAATTGGTTTATTCGAAGGGACTAGATTTGACAACTACTATGGTTGCAGTACAGTATGTCTGGTCTTGTTATTCCTTGGTCCGACATTATTTCATTACTTAACATTCAATAACATGAAGGCAGGAAATAAGTCAGAGCATTGTGTCAAATTTTACATCCACTGTCTGAAATTATACCCAACCTCTGACTCAACCAGGACTTGAGCGACTGACGGCGTTGATGAATCTAAAGTACACTCTTGGTCAAAAGTTCTGAGAATGACACAATTGTTGGTCTCCACAAATGTTGCTGCTTCTGTCTTATTAGATCTTTTTGTCAGTAGTTACTATGGTCTACTAAAGTATAATTACAAAACATACATTTCAACAGCTTTTATTGACAATGACATTACGTTTATACAAAAAGTCAATATTTACAGTGTTGACCCTTCATTTAAGACCTCTACAATCCGCCCTGGCATGCTCTCAATTAACTTCTGAGCCACATCCTGACTGACGGCAGACCATTCTTTTTTTATTTTTTTTATTTATTATTTTACACCCATCCTAACCTTTACTTAACTGGAACCAAAAGTTGAGACCAATTACATTGTGCCATTTTAATATTTAGCTCTAGCTTATACATTTTTTTTATCTTGTGTAAAATTTTTATGTTTTGTTCCCAGAGCCACTTAGTTTTCACTTTTGACTTTTGGCAAGGTGCTCCATCATGCTCGAAAAAGCATTGGTTGTCAACAAACTGTTCTTGGATGGTTGGGAGAAGTTGCTCTCAGAGGATGTGTTGGTACCATACTTTATTCATGGCTGTGTTCTTAAGCAAAATTGTGAGTGAGCCCACTCCCTTGGCTTAGAAGCAACCATACACATGAATGGTCTCAGGATGCTTTACTGTTGGCATGACACAGGACCGATGGTAGTGCTCACCTTGTCTTCTCCAGACAAGGTGCTTTCTGGATGGCCCAAACAATCAGAGAGGGGATTAATCAGAGAAAATGACTATGTCCGAGTCCTCAACAGTCCAATCCCTGTACCTTTTGCAGAATATCAGTCTGTTCCTGATGTTTTTTCTGGAGAGAAGTGACTTCTTTGCTGCCCTTCTTGACACCACGCCTTCCTTCAATAGTGTTTGCCTCACTTTGCATACAGATGCACTCACACCTGCCTGCTGCCATTCCTGAGCAAGCTCTGCACTGGTGGTGCCCCGATCCTACAGCTGAATCAACTTTAGGAGACGGTTTTGGCACTTGCTGGTCTTTCTTGGGTGCCCTGACACCTTCTTCACAACAATTTAACCTCCCTCCTTGAAGTTCATGATGAACAGATAAATGGTTGATTTCAGTGCTTAATTTGTAAATTTCACGGTCCTGGAACACATAGGCCCATGAGAGGGAGAATGGTCTGGCAAGTTCAGAGGTAGTGGAACAAATAGAAAAAAGAGGAAAACAATGCAGCAGCTCAGGACACCCTTTCCCATTATAGCCTACTGTGCCAGTCCACATCCATCATGGTAAATATGGTGTACCCATCTACAAACTTCCCACTGGGTAGCACACCATACAGGTCTATATTGTTGAAAACAATATCTACTACTCATTCGGGACAGAGCTCAAATAAAGAAAGTTAACATCCAATTATTATATTTTTGCTTCAATTGATGCTTTTCCTTGAGGATTCTACCAAATAAAAATCCCTTTTATGCACTTATGCCATCATTATATAAACATAGTGATGGGTATAATGATTTGAATCATTTTATTTCTTTTTCCCATTTCAACAGAAATTGAATCACAGGTCCTTCTTTAATAACTGTCATGAATTTTAGGTGTTGCTTTTGTGTGTAACAAAACACTACATTATGTAGGGCAATATTATTTTATATTAATAACTTTTTTCATATTTATAAAAAAAATGTTTTTATAGCTTTATAAGTGCATTTCTGAAAGAGGAAGTAGCCTTCTAACCAGCAAAAGTCTAAACCCATATTCACTGCCTTAAAATCGTCACCAGCCCATTTCCCGGGAATTAAGCTAGACCCATTCACAAAAATCAACCATGGAAACACAAAACTGTATATACCTAGTAGACCAGTAGCCAAGCAGCGACCTTCACTTTAGCTCTGGATGTTTTTGTTCCAGCCCTAAGTATTTTCTGGCTGATTTGCACATTAGGCATGTGTCAATGAAACCAACGCTTTGTTTTTAACTGAGAGCTTCGTTCATTAAATTTGCACAGGATAGTTATGAAAGTCATGAATAGTAGGCTAATGATAATTACGTCTATACAGAAAAAGTTTTACCTTGGTTTTCCAACAATATTTCCTTGTTTGACTTTGAAGACGTTAATCACCACAGTTTGTTTCAAGTTCAGTAGCCTACTCACTATGGTGATACCGGCGAAATCAAGACAAAGATCTGGAAAGTGTTGCAGCCACGGTTGCCAAGTTCTGAGGAATTTCAGGACTCAAAACCATGGAAACTGATTATGAACTAGTTCAATGTCTTTATGAACAACAGGGTTTATATATTTTCCCAATACTTGTTTCTATAAGTAAATGCATATTTAAAGGTACAATATGTAGTTTTCCAAAACAATAACAAAAGACATACTTTGCATTAAAAAAGCAAACATAACAATACCTTTATTATATATATTTCTTAGTTGTGTACTTACATTATCCTAAATGTTTCCACCAACTTTCAAACGCAGAGAAATTTTTAATATAATTCGAAGACACGGGACGTTTCATTTTGTCTTCTGTCAATGGCGTCATATAACCTTTGACTGCTCTAGTTGTTGTAAGTTCCAGGGAACAGCCAAACTCTTTTGCAACCAGGCGTATCGCCCCCAGCTGGAATTCAGATAGAATGCAGGTTTAAGGCACTTCCTCATTTGCGTCAATTTGCCAAACCGAATGCTTACCCTGTGGTTTGGACTAAGGAAGAGGAGAGGTCATTTGGGCAGAACAATGATAGTATGAGAACTCTGACTATGTGGCACCAGAGGATTAGAAGCCGATTCAAAAGAAAGGCGTGGACATAAAGATGATACTGTGTTTAAATAATTAGTATTGTTGCATTCTCAAAACTTTTGACCATGACTGCACTTTCTGGATTTCACTGCCAAAATAACAAGATCATTGGCAGATATTAGCATAGTTAAATAATTTAGTCAAGTAATATTGTAGAGCAGTGGTTCTCAAACCTCTCCTCGGGACCCCCAGCCGTCTCACAGTTTTGTTGTAACCTTGAACTAGCTCACCTGATTCAAGCAGGTAAGGGCTTGATGATTAGTCGACAAGTTGATTCTGGTGTGCTAGCTTTGTGATACATGTAATATATGGCATGGCTGGGGGTCCCCTAGGAGAGTTTTGAGAACCACTGTTGTAGAGAATGTCAGTACAACAACCATTGCGGTAAACAAAGTAGTGCTTTTGGAAGGTAAATATGATGAACTTTGACTGAGGGGGGTTGCATTGGGGATGGGGTAGTCGAATTTGCTCATGAGCTATAGTACCGTAAATAAGTACTCATGCAACATCATGATGGTGATGATGACTCATGGTGATGATGACAATTGGCCAGTCAAGCCTTACAAATTGGCCGTGAAGTGTTTTTGATGGTCTTCCCATTTTAAAGGCCAGCTTCTTTACAGCAAGTCCCAGCGGAAATAGAAATGTCTGTAACTTCCAAGGCGTAATTGATGCATTATCATGCTGCTCACTCATCTAGAATGTCTAGTCCAAAACCCTTGTACATGAAGGAATGCATACTTCAGACTTCTACCTTGATTATTATCCACGCCAAACCTGTCACAGTTTAGGGGGTGTAGAGGAAGGGAGACCAAGGCAGAAAAGTGGTGTTCTTATTTATTTGTTTAATTTTGACACGCTTTGCAAAACAATAATCCTAGACCAATAGTGGTCAACATAAGTACGAGCAACATTGACACCCAAATTGAAACACTCTGCAATATTACCAACTGTACACTCAAGTCCTATAACAAGGACTAGGGAGCATGAGTAGAAAGCTGTGTCTACATACACGGTACCTTGAGACCGGCTACTCATATATACCATATGCCAGTGTTGTGCCTGAATGCGTTCACTGAACAATAGTTCATGAACTTGTTCACATGTTGGGCAAACTGAACGTAGGCTACTGTATTACTGCCTGATGAACGTTACTGTGAAATCGTTCATTCGGGTGTGTGAACGGCCCGCTCTCACAGTTTGACTTTGTTCAATAGGGTGCCAGATTTCTATAGAGCCTTCTAGGCGAAAACTATGTAGCGGAAGTGGCAACACCAGCCACCAGTGTCGCGACTCGCACCGCATGCGTCATCAAAACAAAAAGCAGCATGAATGCGACAGCAGCATGTAGGCGACCAAACAGCAAGGATCAGCGTCATATGATCATTTAAATTAGTTTTATGACAAGGACGATGGGGATGGGAAAAATCGTACATTTCTGTACAAAGTTTCCCACCGGCCTTCAAAACGAAAATCCGCACTGCAGTCACAATCCACAGCAAACCTGAAACAGCACATTGAACTGAAGCATCCAGCTAGCCTTTCAAGTATATAGTATATAAATACGTAACTTGTTTGTTGAACCTGCCTGGTATATTTTTCCAGGATTCCAGTATTATTAAAGTTGTAAAACTTTTGCACCTTAATAAGGACTACTGTCCTGTTTTTCTTTTAATAATTCCTCATTAAAAAAGACCATTCAAGCAGCTCATTTTTCTTCATGTTTTTGAGAATATACTGTAGGGGTGAAAGCTGTAGCTGCTACTAGTGTGGACTGAATGGACAACAACAAGCGTTAAATCAACAATGGGGAAATGCTGTCCCCTTAAAGCTAATGAACTGTAAACCCTGGTTGGATAAGGATTCAAAATTGAACATGAAGATGAGATCTGATGCATAGTTTCAGTGTTAAAACTGATAAAAAAATAATTGCTGTCTGTGGTTCTATATGGGCTATGGCAATACTTTTGAAAAATAATAGCTTGCAGCAAAATATGGAAAAAAACTGAAAACTAGTTCATTTTGGAATTGTGAACCTAGTTAAAATGTTTTAAGTATGAAATATGAACTGAACTAGTTCATTTTAAAATGTGTGAACTGAACTATGAACTAGTTCATGTAGAAAGTGAACTTTCCCAACACTGCCATACGCTGTATACGAGTGGCAGTGTACAGCAATAAACAAAGTATAATTAACAGGGGATGAAACTCTCACATGTAACAGGAGAACGTCCAGATATTATTTGGTGTCTGGTGCTTACAATTAGGCCAATCTAGATGGCATACCCAGTTCAGAGAACCAGTAAGGTACATAGCTCTAGTGTCCAACAGGTGGTGCTAACATTACGAATATACAGTTCCTTCTCAAGAAATTAGCATATTGTGATAAAGTTCATTATTTTCCATAATGTAATGATAAAAATTAAACTTTCATATATTTTAGATTCATTGCACACCAACTGAAATATTTCAGGTCATTTATTGTTTTAATATTGATGGTTTTGGCATACAGCTCATGAAAACCCAAAATTCCTATCTCAAAGAATTAGCATATTTCATCTGACTAATAAAAGAAGTGTTTGTAATACAAAAAAAGTCAACCTTCAAATAATTATGTTCTGTTATGCACTCAATACTTGGTCGGGAATCCTTTTGCAGAAATGACTGCTTCAATGCGGCGTGGCATGGAGGCAATCAGCCTGTGGCACTGCCGAGGTGTGATGGAGGTCCAGGATGCTTCGATAGTGGCCTTAAGCTTATCCAGAGTGTTAAGTCTTGCGTCTCTCAACTTCCTCTTCACAGTATCCCACAGATTCTCTATGGGGTTCAGGTCAGGAGAGTTGGCAGGCCAATTGAGCACAGTAATACCATGGTCAGTAAACCATTTACCAGTGGTTTTGGCACTGTGAGCAGGTGCCAGGTCGTGCTGAAAAATGAAATCTTCATCTCCATGAAGCTTTTCAGCAGATGG
>JACXGM010013416.1:0-23023 GCA_016801145.1 Umbra pygmaea | reverse complement strand
CAGGGACCTGTCTTATTGGGACATGGATTAGAGGAAGCTGATATAGAGGGACCTGCTTTACAGGGACCTGTCTTATTGGGACATGGATTAGAGGAAGCTGATATAGAGGGACCTGCTTTACAGGGACCTGTCTTATTGGGACATGGATTAGAGGAAGCTGATATAGAGGGACCTGCTTTACAGGGACCTGTCTTATTGGACATGGATTTGGGAGACATGCTTTAGATGGACATGTTTAGAATAACCTGGTTTAAAGAGATCTGGTTTACATGTACACCTGGTAGCGTAGGCCCATGTTGATCCCATCGTCCACACTCCATAATCAAACAGCAGAGGATCATCGTTCAATTATATTTTGGTGATGGGACAAGACTAGGCATTCAAACATTTTCATGAAGACCAAGGGGTCAAAGGTCTCTAGTTGTTAAGTCAAGACTCATTCAGTTCGTGAGAATAGCAATGGAAGAGGGGTAGTGTGGTTACGTTTACATTTTACATTTGAGCAATTTAGCACAGAGGTTCACAAAATGTGGAGGCTTTCCTCAGTGGTGGTGCGAGTGAAAGGGTAAAGGAATGCTCCAGAGTAAAATAATTAGTAATATAGTATTTAAAAATGTTACCATAGATGATTTATGTCATATATAATGTAGTTTCTGACAATGCATCTGGGAACAAGCCATAGTACTTCCACAGATTCTGTATCAGTTTTACACATGAAGAACCACAAGGTCCAGAATTCATAGCGAACTTAGTGCCCGCCCCCTAGTGCGTAGCTTCCATAGCGTAAGGCCCTAGGCATTTTCCTGATTTGCCTGTCCTTTAGCTAGGCCTCTAATTACTTACCCATGTAAATGTAAATAGGTATATACAAATATGATAATAAATATATTACCACAGCACAGCGGGGGGGGGGGTGGGGGTTGCACAATCTAAAAAGTTTGGTATTCCTGATTTAGCAGACACTTATCCACAGCGACTTACAGTTGAGTGCATACATTTAAGATAGGCTCCTGTATGTGAAACAACCACAACTCAATTGGAAGAGCATTCTATGATTTTAAACAACGAATCAGCAAAAGTCTCTGCCGCAAAGAGAATCGGACAAATAAACATAATTTCTTTTCTTTAACAGACAACAGAGAATCTAAGCCTTTGTAGAGTCCAGTGGAAACCAGTTCCAAATTTGAGGTGAAACCAGCCTTTAAAAGACTTTGGGGGACCTTTGAGAGTCGAATCTGCAGTAACATTGTCTGAGCTTGTTTGGCAGCAAACCTTAGGATTGTATTGGTGACACGTTTACGTTTATGTAATTAGGTCTTTATTCTGACATCTAATATATTTATGCAATAAGGTTTTGAAATAAAGTTGTTGACGAGCTGTACGATCTGACCCTGTCATTGTTAAGGGTTTTAGGATCTACAATATAAATATTTAATTTAATATATAGTATAAGTATATTGTATGCATTTTAGAATTGTATCTATTTTAATTACATTCAAAAACATACAGTAATATTATTGGAAATAATAATATATACTGTTCTTTGCAACTGGATTTAATTACAGAAGTAGCAAGCCTGTACAGAGACTGATATCATATCTGTAACAGCCCCTCACCTGGCTGTTGGCTGAGGGACAGATTACAGGGACCCTGGTGCCTCCCTCTGGACATTTTGGACATTTTAATCTCATCATCTCATCCAGGACACCATCTAACCATCTTCATGCACACACACCTGTGTAACATCCTTATTCTGCTCACCAGTTCCATGTTTGTTATGTGCTCCCCTCATACTGTATATACTCAGTTGTTTCAATTTTCATGCGCTTCATTGATCCTGTAAGTCTTCCGTGCTGTCACACGTTATTTCTATATGGCTAACGTTCCATCATGTTAGGCGTGCACATTGTCTGTTGTTTTGAGCATTAGTGTGGCACCGATATTATTGTGCCTGTTTGGCTGGTTTTGGTAAGTGAATGTTGAAGTCCAGCTTAAACTATTCACTGCTTCGTTCTCCTCACTTACTGTACTCAGACAAAACCACTACGATATTATTTAATTTGGTTTCAATCTTAAATTTCTCATGTACTTTTTATTTTTCAAATATATGTTTTTTGGTTAAGTAAGCAACTACTAAATGGACCTGTCAGGACATGTCGTTGAACGTATTTCTTTTTATTACAGTGTTTATAACACTATAATAAAACAAACCAATCTCTATGGACAATTGGTCCTGTTTAATACATTTTTTATTTAAGTTTTAGGATGAGCTTTTCAAAATAGCCCTTTGGAGCACACTAAATTACACCCATGTTTTAAATCATTTGATTCACTCATCACTGGTTCTAACCAAGCAGGAGGTTCTCAAATCACTACCTGAACCATCCCACTGGAAATCGGCTAGTGAATGGTCATGTTGGCCCGCTTCACAAAAGGATCGTTTATTGTCAGTACTAAATAAGCACTGGTGACTTTAAGTGCTTTTACAGTGCAGAACTAACTAATGCCGGCTCTGCCTAGCGACATTAAGTCATGTCACCTTGCACAGGTTGTGACAAGTTAAAGAGGGATATGTTCCAAATAGCTCAGATTTCCTGTTATGATGTTCCACCTCTACAGTAGCCAGGTCTGTGTGTGCGCGTGTGTGTGTAAATATATGCATGTGCATGCATGAATTGTGTGTGTGTGTGTGTGTGTTTCTGCATGTGCGCCTGCATGTCTGTCATGTTGAGCTACTGGCCAGGAGTCCTTGTGATTTGGCTCCGGGCATGCCAGACATCTATACACATACCAAAGGTATTTCCCTGTGCAACCACAAAACCTTGGTGTGCATACTTCAGTTTGTTCACTTAATAGAGGAGCACAGACTAAAGGCCTAAGCTCAATACTATAATTATAGCTTTAATCTAGGCCATGTACCGCAGGGGCAATGAACAAACGTAGACCCGATCTTAATCTGGTGACGACAGTTGGCCACATTACAAACTTATGACATAAATATGAGAGGGGACGTAAAACATTCCCCCGACAGTGTTATTTACTTTGTTCCATCGCCTGTTGTCTAGGTTCTAGATCACTGCGTGCCATTGGAGAGTTCGGAATTACGACCGTCAATGCAATTAATTCCAACTGACACAATGCGTGAATCAGTTGCTTTCTTTAACAGAGGCTCAGGTTTTTTAAGTCAGCCTATTGCCCTACGAATCCAAGTTTGCTTCGAGTGGTTTTCTTGACCAGATGTAGAAAACAAAAACGTTCGGTGAGGTTTAAATTAATAGTTTTGGTGCCGGTAGGTTTTTCAGTATCTTGTGTGTATGCTACGTACAGTTTATAGAAAATAAATGGGTTACAAAGTGAATATTTTTGTACAACTCAGATTCAATCAGACAAAAACAGGGGCTTGAAACCCAGACCAAGTGCCCCTGTGTTGTCATCTAATAGCAGCTACCTCTCATGCTGTAATAGATTCAGGCTGTGGCATGGGTCACTAGTCTCTTGGGGGAAGGTTATTGCCTTGTAAACTGTGTACAAATGTATGTTACTGCTTAGACGTTACCTTTGCAATACATTTAATGCCCTTAACCCCCCATGTACGTTCGGAATTATGTGTACCTGGCAATGTTTTAGCAGTTACGTGGGATGTCTTATATGTAGTTACATTCAGTGAAGAGTAGTTATTTTCTACATGGTGTTAGGGGAACGAAATGAATTATTGCTAGCCTATAATGTGGTGTGTGCAACTTTTTTTAATACCAATCAATCTAAATGAACCTGTCATAGTTTTTGGGGATCAAAACCAGGTTTAACAACAGCTCTGGTACTCATCATAGTAAAGAGGGCATCTACAGAGCTACAGCACTCTTCCATCCTCCATAATCACTGCTGCAATTCACCCCATGACCCCCACCCAAATCAGTTTGGATTTAGAAACGTTCTCCGCTTCCAGACACTCTGATTGTCCGGCTAGATAAATGACCCCCCCCCCCAAATGACTGCTGTTAGAAGCAGTAGCTCCGGAGTGATTTGCTGCTTGGTTAAAGGGGAAAGAATAACAGCCGCTCGCCCTCAAGTGAGTCTATGGCCATACTGGCTTTTATTTGCTTTTCTGGTGTGAGCTTGGCAGTGGTTCCAAGTCAAACATGCACGCACACAAACACACATACAGGCACACACACACACTGACAGACACACACAAACCTTCATCCCCTGAGACTCTTCCTGAAATAAACAAGATGTTGTTAGTGGGAGGCCTTATCAGTTGAAGCCTGGTTCTTGGTTAATGAACAAAAACAACCAATCTAGTTGAAAAAAGGGCACAGCTTCCATTTTCCAGGGAAGCAGATCAATCATGATAAGGCATTATGTGTCGATTGCCGATTGGTATCGGACCCTGTGGCTCAATTAAAATATGATTCGAAAATTACTATAGCCTGAGAAAAATTGCAGTTGTTTTAAGTGTGGCTATTTGTGAAAACGAATTAAATTCTATTCTAATTCCACTCTGATTATGTGGGTAGATATGAAGTGTCTTTTCTACAATTCACAGTCTAGTAGACAGCAATTGGAAGCTGTCTAGTAGACAATAGCTTTTGCTTACAGAAGGAATATGTTACAATTTAGTATTTGAATTTTTGAGGCTTCACAATTTGCCAAAGCTGAAAACAAATTAATTGTTAAGAGTGCAGGGTGAAATTAGCAGACTAGCATTTCCAGAAATATATAGCATACGCCAATAATGCCCAACATCAGTTCGCAACTCCTTCTTGGCTCAACCCATTTTCCTTCCTACGTTCAGACTAATCACCTTCATAAGTGGAGACAAAAGGTATTGAGTTATCATATTCAAAATCTCTGATAGTGTAACGATATCCCTTGTGTTCATGTGTATTGATTTTGGTTTTCATTGTTTGTTTTCCCAGGGGTTTGGTTATTCGTGTAGGATGCTTGTGTGTTATGTTTCGTGTGCACTTGTGTCTAGTGTTCCTGTATAATTCCCCTTTGTTTCATTATGTAGGATAAGGTTATTGTCTGTTGGTGCCCTCTTGTGGTTTCCTGTTGTATGTGCAGTTTTGTACCAGTCAGCTCATCTATTCCATGTACGTCTAAGTCCTAGTTATTGTCTACAGCTGTTGTCTATTTTCACTTGTCCCATCAGTATATATATACACCTGTGTTTGTAGTGTTCAGTGTCGGTCATTGTCCCTGTTCCAGGTCATACTTCCGACATTCTAGTAATAACAAAAAAAAACATTTCAATGTGTTCTGAAGTTCCCAAACCGGCCACTATAAGTTTGTGATTTTGATCGATGTGCAAAACTGATAGAGACATACCCCAAGCGACTTACAGCTGTAATCGCAGCAAAAGGTGGCGCTACAAAGTATTAACTTAGGGGGCTGAATAATTTTGCTCACCCAATTTGTCAGTTTTTTATTTGTTAAAAAAGTTTGTAATATCCAATAAATTTCATTCCACTTCATGATTGTGTCCCAGACAAAAAATTACAGTTTATATTATATCTTTATGTTTGAAGCCTGAAATGTGGCAAAAGGTCGAAATGTTCAAGGGGGCCGAATAGTTTCACAAGGCACTGTAGATGTGACGTGAGCAACGTCTCTGAAAGTTGTCTTTCTTATCTTAGCCGAATCATTCCGAATCTTGCCTATTGCAGAGAACGGAGAGCATGAGTAGGAGTTGTCGATGAGCGTAGGAGCAGGAGCATTTTTTAGTAAATATTCAGATTAATGATTTTGTCTTTTTGACCGTATGCCTTTATGTACCCCGATTGCATGTGAGCTTCTCCTGCACTAAACTGTAATTTCTCTTGTGTGACAGTAAGTTGCGTGGTTATGACACAATAGTTAGCATATTTTCAAAAAAATTGCTGTTATGGGGCCATAACGTGAAATACAAGGTAATGGAGCTTTTTATGCATTGTCCTGTTTCTTTAGAAATAAACAATGGAAAAATAGAGTCTATAAATGCTTCAGATGGGGCGCAGATGTGGGTAGGGAGTCAGACTTGTAGTCAGAAGGTTGCCAGTTCGATTCCCGACTGAGCCAAATGTCGTTGTGTCCTTGGGCAAGACACTTTACCCTAATTGCTCCCAGGTCGTTGCTGTAAATAAGAAATTGTTCTTAGTCAACTTACCTGGTTAAATAAAGGTTAAATTAAAATTAAATTTATTTGCTGTCAAAATGACCCCTAAAATGAATGGAATTAACGGAATGCTAATTTAAGGTGATAGCCAGGTAGCATCAGAATCCACCCAGGGCTGCTTCAACTTCCGGATCTAAGCCTACCTCTTGGATTTGACTCACCTTTGTGTCCATGACATTTGCACAGATTTGCGCTCTCAAAAGTAGCCTTTTCGATTCTGGTTAAAACCGTCTTGGCTGTAGCTAAGGAGATCACTGTGTCAGCATTTAAGGGATGTACGCCTCTTCAGGGAAAGGGTTATATTCAAAAGACCAAACAGGTTAAAAGTGAGAGGCACTATATGCACACGTTCAATATTGAAAAAAGTATCCTATCTCTATCTTCATTCTATCTACGTTGTTATTATATAACCACCCTTGCCTCTAATCTCTATACTCACACTTGCTTTCTGTGTCATTTATTACAACCATAGTGTTTCGCTGGATGGTGGAGGCTGGTAGGGAGACAGCTGTTAGCACTGCCCATCCACTTCCAATTATTTGGGTCCACCTGTCTTCTTAGAGGAAAAGGTCTCTTTAAATCATTACAAAGTGATCAACTTAATCCCACGGTGAAACATTTCTGTCCTGATGGGAGTGGTTTCTTCCAGAATGACAATGCCTCCATCCACAGGGCACGAGGTGTCACCGAATGGTTTGATGAGTATGAAAATGACTATGGGAGATTTGACTGAAAGGTTAAACAGCTCTCTGCACCACCATCATCAAAACAAGTGAGGGGATTTCTTTTGGAATAGTGGCGCTCCATCCCTCCAGACACTTGTTGAATCCTTTCCATTACTCATGGAAGCTGTTCTGGTGACCCAACACCGTACTGAAACACATTAGGTTGGTTTTCACCTGTCTGTATTTGAATTATTACCTATTGCTTCTGGTACACAAACTGCACAACACTGGAAATGATTTAAATTCTAAGAAGAGTCTGGGAATATAACGTGTCCAGCGAAATTCTAGAGAAGATTAGGACATTTGTACTGCACTGTTGGGAGAGGTTGCATGTAAGCCTTTCACTGCCCCACTGTGTACGGTATCTGCTGTAAAACCTTGTACCTGGCAAATAAACTTTAATTGGTTCAAGATGTCCGAGGACACACTGCTGGTATTTCAAGTTGCTAGATTCTCATGTTAGCATTACAAACTTATTCTACCTTTATTTCACCAGGAAAGTTGACTGGGAACATGTTGTCATTTACAGCAAACTGAGGAGATGAACGGGAGAAGGGGATGAATGAGTCAGTTGAAAGTTAGGGATGATTAGGCTGCCATGATGGTATGAGGGCTAGATTGGAAATTTGTCCATGACACCAGGGTTAACACCCCTATTCTTATGAATAGTGCCTAGCTTGTCTATTATATTGTTCAAATTTTAAACGAGTAGCAAGCAATATACAATTTGCTTAAATACAATATATTATTCAGTCGACAGGAGAAATTAGTTTGCGACATGCAGAATAATTTCTGTGTACATCGCGCTGAAAATGAACAATGAACAGTGGGCTTTTCTCAGCTGATCTGGGTAGTTATCTATATTAACTCTACGGTGCTTTTTAGAGTAGATACACAAGTTCTACATCATTTTAAAGCTTATAACTTCCTCTGATTGGTTTATACAACTCAAAATATATGGTGGCCAATAGTGGCTTCACCAGAATCAGCATATTCCATATGCTAAAAACTATTGTTCAGTTGTCAATATATAGTGTGAATTAATCATCCCTGCCTTTACCTAACCTCCTCTGCAGAAAGTGCTGCCAGCCAGTCAGAGGGAATTATTGTCAAAGAAGGCCAGAGTAAAAGCACTGTAGCAGTGAAGAAATAGGAGAATGATCCAGGATAGAGAGGTAAGGAATATTAGGAGGAAAGACTGGTCAGTATTTATTAAAATTATAAAACCACTCATGTGTCTCATTGTCCAGTTTATGTAGTTATTTGAAACATTGGTTCAGTAATTCACATTGTATAATAATCTGCCATGTTAATGGTGCATTATGTATGTAACTTTTTTACTCTTTATACTAAACAAAATGCAACAATTTCAATGACTTCCTAAGTGTTGAAGTACTGTAAGTACATCAATTGAATAACTAAATTAAGCCCTAATTGATTTCCCATAATGGGAATACACATATGCATCATGAAACAGGACCTACACTGTAAATATAGTGTTGATGTTGTTGTTGTTCAATATACCAATTTGACAGATTTCCACATATAAACTGACTTTTTTGCAAGATATTTTTTGTGTTTCAGTTAATCGAATATGTCCTTTATATGACCTGTAACTCAGTAACTACTTTGAAATTGCTGCTTTTCTATTTTTGTTCAGTAGTGTTTGGGATGAAATTGCTTGAAATAGCTGTTAAATTAGTTAGAGACAATGTCAAAAAACAACCTGGAAAATATCAAAAAAATAATAATATTATTATGAATATAATAATAAAGATAAAGAAGATAAATATTTTTAATGGGAGCCAGGATTACTTGCAACAGCCCTGAGTAAAATTACTGAGAATGTTTACTTCTTCACAATTTTTTAATAATGAAATACAAATGCTTTGTTAAAACAACAACACATACAATTAGGGGCATTTTATCCAGAGCAACTTACAGTAAATACATAGACATCCCCCTGTCACCCTGTCACCTTTATTCAGTTGATCTATACTAGCCGACTCATAAGTAATTCGTCTGATTAACTGAACACAGCCTGACTGAATTACTTTAATGAAAACATGTTAAATCAGTGCTTTGTTGAAGGAATATCGTGTTAGAGGAGACTGAACTAGGCCCTAGTTCTGAATGTAGTGAGTATAAATGGTTTTGGGGCAACATTGGGAAGTGGGAATAATAGACACTTGGAAAGGGTATGTGCGTGTGTCTGTGCGTGCATGCCATGCATGTGGGGGTTGGGGGGGTGGGGATATGGTGCCCTTTATTTTACTTGAGCCCCAAAATCTCTGTGTACGAGCCTGAAGACAAAGGCCAAGTGGAAGGTATGCATTAAGAAATGTGTTTCTGTTTCACGTTTTGTTTTGGTTTCGTGACAGTTGTAAACCAAAGGTGTCAGGCGTCATTCATGGTAGAACTAAGTCTGTATGCCCTTGAGTTGGGGTTTCGAAAAAAAAACTATACTTCTGTAAATAATATAATATGAAATGGATGAATGTTTCAGTTGGAATATGCTCTTTTAATTAAGATAAGTGCAGTGATATCTCCAGATGGATTTCCTATTTCCTTCCCGAGAGGAGAAATATGAATACTCAATGTACAAGTATGTTGTTTTGTGACATCAGTGTAACAGGTCTTTTCCTAAATGTCAAGTCATCTATCTGAGACTCTTGAGTATTTTTTCCCACAGATTCAACTGGTGTTTTATCTGTGATATCAGTGGATAGGCACTCCAGCTAAGGCATTGCGTTGACAGCAAACTCCCCAATATCCCTCTCAACCCTCGTTCATCTCATATGGGTTTTGCCAAGTCATGTTTTAGCTGTCACTGTGTCATCGTGTGCAGGGTCACAAGGCACCAGAACAAGAGGAAACAAACCTTCTTCCGCTCCCAATTCCCACTAACCCTGCCTTGTCAGCAGCTCTGCAACTCCTTGACCAGATCTGTGGGATGGCAACGAGCGCGCACAGGGTTCAGACAACCACGTTGTCCAGCCGCCGACCCTTTTCGCAGTGCTCATCGAACATGGAAGACTTTAGTCAGATCCCAGGATAATTAGATTCAGCAGTTATACTTTCATGATTGAATTTACAGACACCCGATCTGAAGAAAAGGTGTCACTGGAGAGCGACGTGGCAACATAGATAATCTGACTTATCGAAGCCAAATCCCGGGTAGCGCTATGCTAATTTGCGCTGCCTCGTGCAGGAGGTCCGGGGAAAGTCAAAGAACCCATAGTTAGTCTCAAACTACTGACTATTATGACGTAGACTGTCCTCCAATGCAGCCACTTAGCCCACTATGCCACACAGTCCCTTTGGGAACAACACTTCTAAATGCGATTCAATCCATCAAGGATAAGGTAAGGATACGTAAATGTATAGCAGAAGGGGTTAATACATATGCATCACACATTTAACACAGTTTAAGGTCTACTGACGTGCCAATACTGTTATTCTGGTTCTTGAGACCTGGAGACATGCTAATATGCATCTTATACATTTGTATTATGGTTTACATGTATTCAACAATAAAAAACTGTAAACATCCAATTTAATATTTTTTGGCATTCAAATTATTGTATCAAAAGGATTGTTTTTATTTCTTCCCGTTGTAGATCAGAGTCTGCTGAATCCAAAACCAAATCACTTCACTGTAAGATAAAGGATGACTCTCAGCAGACACAAGGTCAAGATGCCTTATTTAACATCTCATCTTGGATGAGGTGTCTTTTTTTATAATACAGGTGCAATAAATGGATGAGTAAAGGTATGGGTGGATGGATAGCATGCACCTGATATACTTACTGAATTGATTGTAGCATGAGGCCACCTAGTGGACAAAAGCGAGATTAAGGGTTTGTTCTTAATTGATCCAAACAGATCCAACAACACAGGCTGGTTGTGAGGACTGTATTGTTTCACTACATTTCAGGTGCTCTACAATTCAGATGAACATCCTGACCATTATCTGGTATCTGTAGCAACTAAACTTATACCGTTCAATAATATTGTTCTACCTGTTACTACTACTACTGTACACCCTCCAAACACACACACACACACACACACACACACATACCTAATACATGTGAAAATAGTGCAAACAATACACTTGTCCCTTTAATCTGTTTGCACCTTTATCTTTATTCACATTACTGTATTTATCAGTATTTCATCCTTATTATCCTTATTCAATTTTGTCTATATTTACTTTGTTAGTTCTTCTGTAGTTGCCTTGTTGTGGGGAAACTGACAAGTAAGCTTAACAGTGAATGGTTGCTATCTGGTGCGTCTTGTTTCCATACCAATACAGCTATAAAACATGTCAGTTGGCCCTCTAGTAAGCTACTCATGCGTGAACCAATCAGCGCTGCCCTGGCACACCTGGCACCACAGCATTTTATAACGAGTCACATTTACAATCTTGCCCACTATGCTAATTGAGCATGTTTTAATGTATAACCTTATCGAAAACTCAAACACTTCACGACATGCTCAATAAATGCAAAAATGAACCGGACAAAATTCTTTGAGACCAACTGGTCTCAACTCCCTTTCACTTTATCCGCTCTTCTTCTTTTTCCCACTCCTCCCTCTGTTCCTGCTCCCATCTTTTACTCTGAGTGGCATGGAGTCAGGTCGGCCGTTTGGCAAATGTTTTAGGCCCTAATCAGTCACGGTTGGTTCCTACAGCCCAGCAATCTACGGTTTGAATATTAATGAACCGTGAACAGCTTGACAGATGCAGATCTTGAAGTCATTTAGCAGTGTGGCGTCATGGATACTGAGTTACAGGTCCTGATACACGGTAAATAGGTGGGAATTGGATCCAGAATGGCGTAGCAATATGTCAGGCCTTTAAATCATCTACACACAATATTAAAAACAGGTGAATAGGTCTCAGGTTGTTAAGTAAATGTGGAAATATCTGGAAATCTATTTATATATATTTTTAGTACGATATGACTGTGATTAATCGTTTGTGTTTTTTATGTATTGTATGTTACATGTCAAACCATTTTACCTACAGTCTCTGTTCACATCTTGAATGTATTGCTTGTTGCTGATGGAGCCACAGTGGCATCTATGCAGGGGAGTCGGCCTTCATGGCAACTGACATTTAAATGTTAAACAGGTGAACAGCCGGGTGTGGGTGTTTTTGTCCCCCACGTTGAAACTGGCTAAGGCACTGGGAATCATATGTACTGTATGTCACATACGATTTCTCACACACCAATTACTTGATATTGACGAAGTCTGGGTGAATGGTGCGTCTTGCCACGTGGCTCTGGCATCACTGGGTTGATGGCGGTGGTGTAATGACTTGGCAAGGTCACGCCCTTACACGAGCTGACCTGGAGGGTCCATGTCATTTGGTTCATAGATGTTTCTTCAGCTGTAAATTTACAGAGGCTCAGTAAAAGGAAACCTGAGCTTACGCTTTGAGAACTACAACAGCAAAACCATTCACTGGAAACTGCTGCTATTCTAACATTTCCCCTTTTCTTCCAGTCTGTAGGCATCGCATTGGCTGACAGCCACATTGGACAGGTCGCAGGCTTAGTAATATCCTGGTAAAACCAGATTGACTATGGCACACTGTTCGCAGCCTTAGTAATATTCAGTTAAAACAAGATTGACAATGGCACTCACCAATGTATTTCTACAAAGTCCAGTGACTGACTTGACCGAGCTCAGCTGTGACAGCAGACCTCATTTGAACGCAAGCATCCTTACCACAGCTTCAGCAGCATTGGCAATAATGCGATTATGACTAATAAAACGGTAAAAATCCTTTAAACTGTGTGCTGAGGCATGGAAGCCCTGAAGAGTGCAGGGAGATTTAAAATGACCACTTCCCCACTGAGGGGAATAATTAACAACAGAGCAGTGCTGTCGTGTGTTTTAGTTTCTAGAATGTTCACCAAAAGGAACAGGATGAAAGAGAGGGTGAGTAATAAAACCTCTCTTGACACCACAGTGGTTGGGAAGTTGGTAACCACAGCGCTTTGAGTGTTTGAGTTTTGTGGGCGCTTAATGTAACATTTAAGATTTTTTTATGTTCTAACACCACAAATAGTATTCCAGAGGGTTTAATGTCTAGATTGAGATTGGATGCTACAATATAATATATTCAAGGATGTGTTTGGTTGGCTCTGAACGTCTGCATGGTCCCCCAACAAATAGACGTTATGGTCTTCTCGTCTTGGACCACGACAAGGCAGCGAACAAAGAAACAATCCATCTTAGGTCTTTCTTTTATTTTTTTCCAATACATTTGTTATTATGTATTTCCCTGAGCAAAACAGCCTTAAAACATATGTTGAAGAATGTTCAGTACACAGAGCTAAATTCCTGAGTGGATCATGTAATAGAGTACAATTAAACAGTAATAATAAAATTAGCATTGTTACATCACATTGTTATAATCATTACATGATGTAATTATTTCAAACATGACAGAGTTATTTCTTTCTTTTTGCCACTAAATATCATCCAAAGACATGGAACATTTTTTATGTACTCAAAATGTAACGTTTTTGTTTGTTGTAAGTTTAAACTATTTGACTACTTTAAACACAACCACCTGTCAACAACGTGCCAGGCTATTAAAATCATTGATGATTTTGAAAATGGTTAAATCCCATTTCCGTTGTGGTCTTTTTAAAACTAAATAAACAAAACATTGACAGACTCCCGACACACCTACCTTCATAGCAGTGCACTTACAGACAAATGTTTTGCTTGGCCATGAACCAAACAGACAGCCCATCCTATACAAAACCCAGTGTTCAACAAGAAGTATCCTCCCTGGAATCAAGAAAAGACAGGTCTCATTCCAATGTCAGTGAGAAACAATGTGTCATTCATCGTCAGCTATGGCACTTTCTCCACGCTGTGTATGTTCACCTTACTTCAGGTGCTGAACATTACAGCACAAAGCATTGCGAAAAAACAGGCAATAGCATGTTTTTGCATACAGGAGCTTGAGTTTCCAAACCAAAAACTTGTTGTTCTGTCCCTGAGCAAAGCAGGTAACCTTAATTGCTTCCAGGGCGTTGCTGTTATTGCAAATCTTAGTCATCTTCCCTGGTAAAAGAGGTGTTTAAAATCAACATGATTATAAAAAAACATTCACTTTGGCTGTCACTTTATTTATGTGTGCCTGATAACTATTTGTTTTGGATCGTGTAACCATTTGCCTATTCACTATGTTGCCCTGGGGGTGTGGGTAGATGGTCGTCTACATTTGGTTGTTGCGCAGGGAACAAACCCCTCTGGTTTTTCACACAGTATATGTAAACACTTTGTGGTTCAACTGCCAGTCTATGGTCACATTCCAGGGTGTGCGCTACTGTCTGAGCAGTTTTAGATCTGTGAAAACGAATTTAGATCTGTAACTGTGCTATTCACTCCAATTTCTGTTCCAATGTTTTGTTATTGTATTACAACAATTTACATTGATGGGAAAGAAATTTGTAACATAGCATTTTACTCTGTTGTACTCTAATTTATTAAAAATTAACATAATTTCTCTTTCATGTAATCATATTCAATCATAGTCATTTTAGGGGACTGAATCAGATCGTAATGTGATCGACGGATGCAGGAAACAGGCAGAGACAATGTAAATGAAATGAAACAGTGATTAATCCGAAACTCTTAAAAAAACAATGGAAAGCGAGGAGCCTTTAAACAAATTTAATTGCTACACCTAACACACAGTACACCTTGACAATGAGCCACAGGATACCAAACACACACACAGGAACTAAATACCAACACTAATGAAAAATGGATGCAGCTGTAGCTGATTATCTATTGGATAAGGTGAAGTGACATAACCAGTCATTGCCAGGAGGGGGCATCCTGACACAGATTGTAATTAATGTTAAGGTTTCTCATTAGTTGGATGACAAGTATTTTCCAAATAAGTAGAGGTGTAGCCCTTGTATTGATAGTTCATCAAACTGCAATACGCCCTTGAAAAAGTAGTCTTGTGGGCCAAATGCAATGTCTGGCAATAATGCTGGCCATTCTTGCACGATGGGAATTGCAGAAAAAAGTTGTTTCAGGCAGTATTCTCGTCAGACCAACATCTCTCACAACAAATCACAAGTTTGAGTAGGTGGACCAAAACTTCAGGGAGGAATTTGTTCATAAAAAAAATAAAGTCACGGTGGAAAGACAGTGACGTCAAGTTCCTCTGTGTTTTGCATTTCTGATACTGCCTTCTTTGAAAATTTTCACTTAATGTTGTACAGATCTCTTTTCTGTAGCCATTCACAGATTCCTGAAGTAGGTGTCTGGCTCAAATGGGCTATTGAAAAAGCAGTACCTAAGAAGGTATGGGATTGAGAGTGAGTTTTCCACAAAAATTATATTTTGAAACAATATATTGTGGTGTAAAAACGATAAAGTTTAAAGCACCTCCTCAGAGCCATATGGCTTTACATGACCATCTGCTCACCCTTATTTCTAGAAAGGAGAGCCTTGCTACAAAACAAACTGGTTTCAATTAAGACTTATGACTCCTTTGATTTGGGTATAGGCAATTTAACGTGCCTCATAAACATTTATTTTTCTTGCCAGTTTTTTTTATACAATCCCTTAATTAGTTGGACACTAACCAGCACATTATATTTTAATAACGCAGACACTCTTATTCAGTGCGACTTAAGAGATTCAGCTGTTTATTGCTCGCATACACATTACAGCAAATATGTTTTTGGGTATATCCAAACGCTTGTGTTTCAGCATTCAAAGCAATGCAGTCGATCAAAAAAAGTGTCTAACATTAAAAAAATGACCTCAACAGTAAAACGTTTAAATGGAAAAATCCAAGCAAGTCAACAATCCAAAAGTGGTCTGCATGTACAGAATAAGCCAGTGTAAAGTAACACAGTGTAAAATATATATAACATTGAGGTCAATAGAATATAAATGGACATTGAGCTTTGATCTACACCAGTGCTGATATCATAAATAACTGACTAGATGTTTAGCATGACACCGAGCTGTGTGGCCCTGAACAGCTCTACAGTCTGTCAGTGTTGTAGTTCCATGGTTGAGTTTTGTGATAGGGTCTAGCTTAATTCTGGTGATGATTTTAAGGCCGCGAATAGAGGATGTAGAATTTCAGAAACCTAACCACTAATACAGTGCACAAACAAAAAAGTATACTTCAAGTTTATTTTTGAAAGTATATTGAGGTTATTTAAATACTCAGTAAACTAAATTGGCCCACTTTATATGCAATTTATATAGTTCACTTTCAAGTATACTTATAGTTTATTTTATGTATACTTTTGAATACTTTAACGTAACCTGTGGCCAATTTAGTTTACTTAGTATATAAATAAGTATACCTACAAAAATAAACTTGCTGTATACTTTTTTTTCGTAAGCCTCCTTAAGACCGTGAAAATAGTTGAATATTTATGCTGCATTGCTTTAAATCCTCATTAGTTACAGGCTGAGTAAGAAAAATATAAACCTAATACCATTTATTAGAGATGTGATGATGGTTAAATTACAGATTTATACGTGTGAAAAGTTACACAACAGATTAATAATGTGTGATGATGATCAAGGTGAATGTATTTGTAAAATGTCCATCACATGCACATAATGTAAACAATCAAAAATGTGATAAATGACAGTTCATCTACAAAAATCGCTGAAACCAAACACTTAAACTTATGTATAAACATATTTGAAACAATTGATGTCAGTTTAAAAAAAATAGGAGACCACAGCAGTGTTTGTGTTTTCAATCAATAGAATGTATTTTCTAAAGGTCTCGCCAAATGATTTGACATATACCAAGCCTGAAACCTAGCGAGGCCAGTCTGGGAATCTGAAAGGTACATGGCCTATTGCAGTAAGGTAATTTTGACCTTTTAAGGTAATTTTCAGTACAGAGATCAGTGGAGATGGGAATGGGTGAATTATGAGCACAGATTTTGTGTAGCATCAACACAGTTTGGCGGTCTTGGTCAGGGACAACGCAGTCTAGAGAGGTACAGCATGGGTTGACAGGAAGAAAACGTGTTCAGCGACAGAAGTGGGCACCAGGACAGAAACAAGGGGTGTTAGGCATGGTGGCAAAAGAACACAGCATTCCAAGACAAACACTTTCTACTTACAGTAAAATTTTGTAGAGGTTCCATCATGCTGTGGGGCTGTGTGGCCAGTGCCGGTACTGGGAATCTTGTTAAAGTTGAGGGTTGCGTGGATTCCACTCAATATCAGCAGATACATGTGAATAATGTAGAGCACAGGTGTCAAACCGGTTCCACGGAGGGCCTAGTGTATGCTGGTTTTTGGTCTTTCCCTTCAATTAGTGCCCAATTAAGAACTATTAAGACTGCCAGGTCAGGGGAGATCCTAACTAATTAGTGACATTCAATCTATCAGGTACAAGGTAAAAGCGAAAACCTGCAGACACTAGGCCCTTTGTGGATCCGGTTTGACACCCCTGATGTAGAGGAATCAATCACAAAGTTAAAGTTATGCAGGGGCTGATATTTCAATAAGACAGTGACCCAAAACACTGCTCAAAATCTACTCTGACACTTATGCAAAGGAACAAGTACAATGTTCTGGAATGGCTATCCCTGTCCCCAGACCTGAATATCATTGAAAATCTGTGGGGTGATTTGAAGCGGGCTGTCCATGCTCAGCAACCATCAAACCTAACTGAACTGGAGAGGATTTGCAACGAGGAATGACCCAAAATACCTTCATCCAGACTCTAAACACTCATTTCAGGCTATAGGAAGCGTCTAGAGGCTGTTATTTCTGGTAAAGGAGGTTCAACTAAATATTGATGTGATATTTCTTTTGGGATGCCCAAATGTATGCACCTGTATAATTTTGTTTTGATGCATACTGTACATTTTTTGTTCATTCAACAAACCTAATTTCACTACTGAAATATTACTGTGTCCTTCAGTTATTTAATAGATCAAAATTAAATTGCTGATCCAAACACCCAATTATTTATAAATGAAAATCATGGAAATGGTCAGGATGCCTAAACTTTTGCATATGACTGTACCTGTATCAAGGGTGCAGGAGAACTTAAAGATGGGATGTGCAAAGTACTAAACAGTCTGGAACAAGATACTTAGTTTTATGTTCTCAATCAACAGCAATGACATGGACACCAGCACTGCAAGGTGGACTCACGACAGAGATAGGAAGCAGTCATCAGGGATGTTACAACGGTTGTGTACTGCTCTGCATGACAGTAAGATCAATTAGGCAACCACGTCAATGGTCATGTGCTTCACTTGAAGGTGACATGTGCTTGGTTAATGCATCCTGTTTTGTTGGCTTGGGTCTGAAAAAAACATATTTTTTTTTATATAGACTTTTATACAGACTTTGCCTCCAGGGGCGTGGTCAGGGAGTAAGGGAGGCTGGTAGCCTTAGAGGCATTGGAAGGGTGACATACCCATAGCTGCTGTGGGCAGGGTGTTGTGGGCGTAGGCCATCCAGGGCAGTTGCGAAGCCCAGTTGGCGGGATCCAAAGAAGCCAGACAGCGAAGGGACGCCTCCATCTTCTGGTTCACCCTCTTTGCCTGACCATTGGACTGGGGGTGGTACCCAGACCAAAAGGCTCACAGTTGCTCCGATGGCGTGGCAAAAGGACCTCCACACTGCCGATGTAAACTGAGCCCCCTGGCCTGAAACCACATCAGACGGCAGGCCATGTCGCTGGAAGATCTCCTTCACCAACAAATCAACCATTTCTGTTGCAGAGGGAAGCTTGGGTTGAGGTAAGTAGTGTGTATATTTTGTGAACCATCTCACCATCTTTTTATTCACTTAAGAAGTAAAAGCATGAAAACTCTACATACAAAACGACGAGGATGGGATTTGAACCGACTCATGCAGAGAACAATCATGTTTTGTTGCCTTGGGTCTGGATAAAACAGTAAAAATATATATTTACTACACATTAAAAACATCAGTGTTGAATTAACACTCTCAGTGTTTATATAAGTCCAAATGGACCTTTATACACACAGAAGAGTGTTCATTTAACACTTAGGGTGTTGATTTAACACAGCCGGTTAAATAAAGGCATGATAACATCATTGGTCCAAAAGTTGTCTTTCAAAAGATTGAAAAAAAGATTGAAAACCCCAAAAAATATTTGTAGTAATACAGTGTATAAAGACTGTTTTTAATTTAGAACTAAAAATGAATGTCCAATAAAAAGCGGTTGTTTGAAACCTCATGCAAAAACTTTGAGCTCCCACAGAAGTTCAACTGTACAATTAAATTGTTACAGGGCAACCATTCAAACATTGTAGTATTCAAAATTTATATTGTGGTTTGACACTTCTTTCAAACAGTTATGTAAAGTGTGATGCTGCAATTAATGTTGTTTATGATTGCCATAACCCTAACACAATTTTACCAGCTGAGTTGATGGCTTGTTTACAGCCCATATTGTCATTGTGGTGTAGGACAGCCAGGTGTGTTCTCTGCTTCATGCCCTGGAATAAGAAGTGTTTCCTCTTTGGTGTATTTCAGAAGAGAACTGTGGAGAACTCCAAGTTGGCTGTGAATTCAAAGACAAACAAACAACAAATCAAAATCACAACATTAGATAGCGAAAAATCAATACCTATCAATGACTAAACACACTTACCAGCATGTTTGAACAGCGCCATTTGTTCGAGGTCTTGAGGAAATGCCTGTCACAGACCACAGAGGAAAACTCTTATAAGGTGACTGATTATTGATCCAGCCACTTCCTCAAGAGCTGGGATGAAGTCAGTGGTGCATGTTGGCAATGCACTTCCTTCACCTCCTCCGTCCAGGTCTGGACATCAAAAGGGATTTCCATATTCTTTGGAGTACATTCATAAAATAGTATAGTTTATGATCATATCTCAAACAACATTCAGAAGAAGAAATTCAACATTATGTGAGGTAGTGGGTATGTCAATGCTGTAAGCCCACTGCAACAGAGACCTACCTGCTTGTCACCACCATAATTGACTGTAGAGTGAATCAAAGAATCTATTTCCTGGTGGTTTTACAGAAGGTTTTCTCTGTGAGATTGTGGTTGATTGGAAAAAAATATATAAAACTAGTAGCGATATGACCCAGTAGTGGGTGAGAAGTGGAGAACCCCTTTGGAATTTTCCTTTAAAGGTATCCTGGTCACATGGGTAAATTAAAAGAAGATGACCCTTAGGGCATCGAATTTGTACAGTTTTGTCCCTCAGGGAACATAAGTGTCCCATTAAAGGAACAGATATCAATGGTAAAATATGGGCCCATGCCAAAAGGTACAATATTTGTATTCCCCAGCGACAAGCTGTCAGGATCTGGTTGAGATAACAGGAGGGACCCAAAAGCAGCAGATGACACAGGTAAGAGATAATGATTATATTTATTGTAATGGATGTGGATATGGTAATGGAGAAAGCAGAACGGGGTGATGGTTGGTTGGATGATCCAGGTAGGTGACAACAGGGATGAAGATGATGGAGGTAGGTAGAAGTCCCTAACGAGGGACGCGTCAAGGATTTGGCGCTGGGGGACCCAAATCCTTTCCTCTAGTCCATAGCCCTCCCAGTCGACCAGGAATTCTATGCCTCCATCCAGTGGCGCACGGTGTAGGCAGGCGGCCCGTCAATGACGCGAGGAGGAGGAGACGGAGGAGGAGGGGGCAGAAGAGGACTCATCCGAACAGGCTTGAGGTTGGAGACATGGAATCTCATGGCTGATGGGAGCTGGAGACGGACTGAGACAGGGTTAACAATGCTGTCAATGACAAAAGGCCCCAGGAATCGTGAGGATAGTTTGCGAGAGTCTGACCTGACCGGGCTGTGCTTTGCTCAGTGCCAGACTTTGCCTCCAGGGGCGTGGTCATGGAGTAAGGGAGGCTGGTAGCCATAGAGCCATTGGAAGGGTGACATACCCATAGCTGCTGTGGGCAGGGTGTTGTGGGCGTAGGCCATCCAGGGCAGTTGCGAAGCCCAGTTGGCGGGATCCAAAGAAGCCAGACAGCGAAGGGACGCCTCCATCTTCGGGTTCACCCTCTTTGCCTGACCATTGGACTGGGGGTGGTACCCAAACCAAAAGGCTCACAGTGGCTCCGATGGCGTGGCAAAAGGACCTCCACACTGCCGATGTAAACTGAGCCCCCTGGGCCGAAACCACATCAGACGGCAGGCCATGTCGCTGGAAGATCTCCTTCACCAACAGGTCAACCATTTCTGTTGCAGAGGGAAGCTTGGGTTGAGGTAAGTAGTGTGTATATTTTGTGAACCATCTCACCATCTTTTTAAAGATGGTGAGATGGTTCACAAAATATACAAAAGCATGAAAACTCTACATACAAAATGACGAGGATGGGATTTGAACCGACTCATGCAGAGAACAATGGATTAGCAGTCTATGGCATTAACCGCTCTGCCACCTCGTCCCATGTGCTTGTACACTCTGTCACCCAGTCTCTCTTTCGGGTGATTGTTTATAAAGGTCCATTGATTGAAAACAGGGCCGTGTGAAGGACTGGTATATATGTAGTCAAGCCAACTTACGAAAGGTAGTTTGGCCGAGCAGTCTAAGGCGCTGGATTTAGACTCCAGTCTCTCAGGAGGCGTGGGTTCAAATCCCACCACTACCTTTACAGGAAAGAGAATCCCTAATGTGCATTTAAAAAAAAAGTAAATTTTCGGTAGAAATCCAATGCCCAATATGAATTCAAACAGGGCTTGTCCGGGATTTGAACCCTGGACCTCTTGCACCCGAATCGAGAATCATACCTCTAGACCAACAAGCCAAGATCTAGTGCTTCGTCATGCACATTCCATTTTATGTTCGACCAAGCAAGGCAAAATGACTGCGTTCCTTGAAAATGCTGGGAATCAAATCCAAGTTTGCAGTCTACTTTCCTCAAACAAAACTAACGGAATGACGAATGTTAGTAATGTATGTTATTTAGCTCTTTGTTTTCATTCTGACTGATGAGAAGAGAATCAAACCAATAAGTAGAGAACAGAAAATGGCCTTAGGTCTGCAAGTCATGAATGATTAATGTATGTTATTCAGCAGTATGTCGTCATTCCTGTACGACCTGGCTATTGATTTATAAAACAAATGTTAGAAAAAATGTAATGGGAGTCGAACATACTAGTGCATAGCGCAACGGATTATCAGTACAATCCCTCAAAATCGTTGTCATGTTTGTTGCAGGCAATGCCTTGTGCATGAAGACCGAGATCTTTGTAATAGTAGTAATGGATACGCTGTGAGATTTTCAATGCTTGGAGAATGTTAACTGTATATTTTACATTTTCGAAGAATTTAAAATCTCACGGCGTACTTTTTCTGTACTGTAACAACACTTCTTCAAGCTTTTGGCAGATCTTTGCCCAGTTCCATTTTATGTTCGACCAAGCAAGGCAAAATGACTGTGCGTTCCTTGACAATGCTGGGAATCAAACCCAAGTTTGCAGTTTACTTTCCTCAAACAAAGCTAACGGAATGACGAATGTTAGTAATGTATGTCATTTAGCTCTTTGTCTTCATTCTGACTGATGAGAAGGGAATCAAACCAATAAGTAGAGAACAGAAAGTGGCCTTAGGTCTGCAAGTCATGAATGATTTATGTATGTTATTCAGCAGTATGTCGTCATTCCTGTACGACCTGGCTATTGATTTATTAAACAAATGTTAGACAAAAATGTAATGAGAGTCGAACATACTAGTGCATAGCGCAACGGATTAGCAGTACAATCCCTCAAAATCGTTGTCATGTTTGTTGCAGGCAATGCCTTGTGCATGAAGACCGAGATCTTTGTAATAGTAGTAATGTATACGCTGTGAGATTTTCAATTCTTTGAGAATGTTAACTGTATATTTTACATTCTCGAAGAATTGAAAATCTCACAGCGTACATTGTCTGTACTGTAACAACACTTCTTCAAGCTTTTGGCAGATTTTTGCCCAGTTCCATTTTATGTTCGACCAAGCAAGGCAAAATGACTGTGCGTTCCTTGACAATGCTGGGAATCAAACCCAAGTTTGCAGTCTACTTTCCTCAAACAAAGCTAACGGAATGACGAATGTTAGTAATGTATGTTATTTAGCTCTTTGTCTT
>JACXGM010013415.1:8207-23125 GCA_016801145.1 Umbra pygmaea | reverse complement strand
TACTGTACCTGTGAAAACATATAAGACATGATGGAGGAGGAGCTGTACTGTACCTGTGAAAACATACAAAAGTGTATTTCCACTTAATTTAATGTAATTCTGGAGCCTGTCACACTCACTGGTTCTATGAACATGAAACAGAAGTTACAATAGAGTCTCTAGATATCCTCTACAGTGGTCATTTAAGTAGTCATTATATAAGCAATATGGCACAGTGGGGTGTGTTATTTGTTCAATACACCACAGCTAAGAGCTGCACATATGTACTCTACAATGCTTTGTGGAGTGCCTGGAGACAGCTCTTAGCCGTGGTATATTGGGAATATATCGCAAACCCCTAAGATGTCTCATTGCTTTTATGAACCGGTTTCTGGTGCCTGTACATAATGACTGGATACAGCGGTTAGCCATGGTATACTGGCAATATATCATAAACCCCTGAGATGTTTAGTAACAGTTGGCTCTCACCTTCACAAGAAGTAACAGTGTGCTGCTGTTTCCAGCCAGGCTCACCCCCCCATGACCTAGCTCTTAAAGATGTTTCAATCTACTTCAGGTTTTAATTGACAGCCTGCAACCCTCCACTTGAGATCTGGGGTGTTCCAGGCAGTGTTGGATCTTCCACTTACGTGTGGGGTAACTGCTGGTAAATTAAAAAGAGTGAATTAGCTGAGAGTAAATACATCCAGATTTGAATTCTGTATATTTGGGGGGCAAAAAATGCCCCCCAAATATACAAAAAATGCTTAGCTGCCTAGGTTTTTCATTAAATTACACTGGAAGCGGTTTGCAATAAGTTTTAAACATTCTCATCCCGAACTGCCTAAACGTAGGGATGCAATGATTTTTGTACAAATACAATTAATATTTGGTTGCGATCTGCCATAATTCAAAGAAGAAGAGTCGGAAGCTGGCGTGCGTCATTAAAGGTACATGCCTCTGTCAAGGTACGGAGGAGGTTTATGCTGCGTAATATTATGTTCCATTAGAGATGTACTATGTCGGTCTTTTTGTAGCCAGGCGTATATATTGCCATATATATATATATAGATCTATGAAATCTTCATGGGAGAGTGAAAATGTTTTGAACAAACATCAGATGGCACATTTGGGGAGTCCTCATGGCACATGGGTTGAAAACCTCTGCCCTAAGGGAGACCATGTCATGGACAAAATAACAAAAAAGATACAGTGTTGTCAGATCTTGAATAATGTAAGGAATAATGTAAGGAAAATACGTACATATTCATTTAGGGACCGTTCAGGAAAGGGACCACCGGAGGAAAATAGGGGAGGGTCATGTCTTTTTATTTATTGTTGAGGGTAGGGTCACAAACATATTTTAGTCAGGTGGGAGGGTCACCCAACATTTGTATTCATGAAAACAGCAATATTTCAAAGTGGCTTGTTTGGTGCATATTTTTCCATATAGGTCTCAGTCTCGGCCCCCCATCGCTAGCAGATGGGTCTGACCCAACAAAAATCGCACCATCCCCTACCCAAATTGACGCTTGTCTGAGAAGAAATTCAGTTTTGGATAATGTTCAGCTTCGGTAGCTTTACCTATACAATCACTGAGGAAGCCAAGTGATGAATCCATAGCAACCAGTTCATGTGTTGAATTTGTTATTACCAGGCACATGCACAGATAGACTCTTTTCCCCTCAGATTCAAAAGTGTCCTAGTGTTATATTTTTAAATTATTGTAAATACTTTAATATTATAAGATTGTATAGCAGTAACATTCTCTAAAATGTAATTGACATATATTTAAGGGCCCTCCTTCACCCCCTCTAAGAAATGGTTCGTTCCAACAAGAGTAGGGGGAGGCTGCAGACCTGGAGCCGGTAAATATACGACCCAGACAGTTTTAAGCCCCAGACAGTTTTAAGCCCCTGTTGTTCCTGATGCTTCCAGTAGGGGGAGGCTGTAATATCAGCCTAACTATATATCAGAACTTGCAGTGTGATACAGATTTTTACTTTCTATCATTACATTAACCATAAGCCTTACCAAAACCCAAACCCTTACCCTAACCTTAACCACTCAGAAACCCTGCTGTTAAGCCCTTCTAAAATATATTAAGAATAACTTCTGTATTTACAGTACTGAATTGTTACGTCAGAAATACATTAATTTGGAAATGTGTTGAAAGAAACAAAAAATATCCTTCTACCCCTACTGGACGCATTAGGAATAACAGGGGCCTAAAACTGTCCAATGGGCCGTAAAACTGTACCCTGGGCCGTATATCTGCCGGCTCCAGGTCTGCAGCCTCCCCATATAGTCCAACAACGATTCTCACGGTGATACGGTGAGTTGGCTAATAGAAGTACTACTCATCAATGCTTGTGATTTTGGATAAAAGTTTCCGGCTAGCTGGCCTGTTTATATTGTTCAACTTTTAAATGAGTAGCAAGCAATCTACAAGTTTGTGTTCAATACAAATTATTATTTACTGGTCAGGAAAACTTAATTTGCAACACACAGAAGCATGCTGTCTGCACATCGCGTTGAAAATTAACCAACGAACGGCGGGCTTTTCTCAGCTGATCTTGGTAGCTATCGTCATTAACTTGCTCTACTGAGATCAATATTAAGAGTTGATACACAAGTTGCACATCTTTTAAAGCTGATGTTCCCGTTACCATTGGTGTATTCAATTCAAAATGTATGTTTTGTGGTGAGTGTGACTAAATATTAAAGAGTAAGTTACACAGATAGGATAGCTGTCCAACAGTCAATCCCTGGTTTTTCCAGAATCATATTATTCCATGTGCTATAAATTAGTGTATAGTTGTCAATATAATATGCGCATTAATAAACACTGCCTTTGTCTATCCTCTGCAGGAAGTGCTGCCAGCCAGTCAGAGGCAGGTACAGTAGTGCAGAAGGACAGAGTTAAAAGCACTGTAGCAGTCAACATATAACCAGGATAGAGAGGTAAGGTAAATGAGTAGGAAAGACTTGTCAATACTTATGAAAAGTATAAAACCACTCCTGTGGCACATTATCCAGTATATGTAGTTATTTTAAACATTGGTTTATTAACCTGTATAATATAATAATCTGCCATTTTAGTGATGCATGATGTAGGCTATATTACTTTTTTACTCTTAATACTAAACTAACATATAGATGCCAAATGCAACAATTACAATGACTTCCTGTGTGTGAAGTCAAAGTGTTCAAGTTAGCACTTTAATTGAATAAATAAATGAAGATCAATATATTTAAGGGAATACACATATGCACCATGAAACAGTGGACCTATACTGTAAATATACAATTTCTATCGTTATTCAATACATCAATTTGACTGATTTTTACAAACTGGTCTGTAACATCAGTGACATTTTTGCAATATGCTTTGAATTTGCTTCAGTCAGTTGACTGATGTCTTTATATGAACTGTAACACAGTAACTACTTTGAAATTGCTTTCCTAGTTTTGTTCAGTATAGTTTTGGGCAAAATAGTTTGGCATAGTTGTTCAATTAATTAGAGACACAATGTCAAAAAACAATCTGGTATTGGAAGACGAGGACTGCAGGCACTGATCATATCTTAATAATAACATATATTCATATTAATAGTGTTAAAGTATTTAAAATGGGGGGCCCAGATGTGTGTGTGTGTGTATATGTATATATATGTATATAGGGTTGATAAATGCTTACAAGTCTGACTACCTAACCACTGAGCAATCTGACCTTGTGTCACCTTTTTGGCAGTTTGGTTATTCTAGCCTACTCATAAGTAATTGGTCTGATCAACTGAACACAGCCTGACTGAATTATATTATTTTAATGAACAATGTTTAATTTTTTATTTCATGTGAATACTAGTGTACTAGAGGAGTAACTTAGTATTTCAAGTAATGCAGTAATGCAGGAAGTGTGCATTTAGTTTCCATGCTTATTCATACCTGCCAACCTGCACTCATTTTGCGTACCATTTACGCAAAGTACGCTGGTATGAAATACTACTCATAAATACGCAAAAATTGTATTTGCCAGTTTTTTTTAATTCACTGTTAACGCTATTATTACTAGTGCTGAGCCATTTACAGGATTTGGGCGAAGGAAAAAAAAACTAATGCACCTGCTTCTCCCGTGGGTGATGGGTCTCTATCTAGTAATCATGATACAGCTGCTGGATTCACTCATGGCAGCTCCACCTCGTCCGTTGACAATGACTCACCAGTGATGCGTTAGGAAACTGGTAGGGAAATTGACCAAACTGTTTGCCAATACATGTTTGAAAAGGGGCTACTCAAGCACATAGCTAACCAACACTGTCATATTTTGCTAGCTTTTCTGTTGACATCTTAACAAGGTAGCTAGGTAGCTAGCTACAGTAACTAATGTTAATAATGCAGGTAGGTTAGCTACATAGCGCTTGTGAAGCTAACTTACTTCACAGCTTTTAGTTAACTAGCTGTAGAGAGACCTTGCTCATTTAAAAGACACAGATGGCTATAGTTGTTAAATGCATAGTCCTATTTGTGCTTGCACACTTGTGTGATTCATGTGACAGCACATTATCTACAGCAATGTTTCACGTTAGTGCAGCAAGCCTTAGCTGATAGGACGTGCTGGTGATGTTAGATGAAGAGGCAGACTTACTATTTAATAAAAATATAATTGCAGGATTGACTATAATGCACACCCAGCCTTTCTTTTTAGATTGCAAACGTCACAAAAAACTACATGAACTTGAGACTGCCACAGCATCTATCCCAATAATTGGAAATGTTATAATTGGAGTGCCCTACCCTCTAGTAATATTAATAATAGCAGAACCTAATGGTATGTTTTCATTCTAATTTTATGGTTAAAATTGCCACTGACTATAATCAGTTTTAGGATTTCATAAGACTCAAGAGATTGCAATTTTTTGGTTGTTGAATTACAAGCAATGGGAAAGGGCCCTAATAGAGTAGTCACTGTATCATTTAACATACAAGTAATTTATATAAGTTATTTTATAAGTGTGCATATGTTGTTTTTTGTGGGCTTATTGAGATGGTGGAATGCCCACTTCCCTAATGCTGTGCACCACTGTGAAACGCTGTGTCCACGCTGAAGTGGTACTCATAAACATTTCTGAAGGTTGGCAGGTATGCTTATTGTGTTTCCACAACAATGTTAGTGAGTAAGTCTACTGAAATGGCTACCATCTTGGTGGAGTGTGATGTGTAAAATGAGAAAGCAGAGATTAAGTCATGATTGTAAAAAAACAGTGGCTATCTGTACATCTTTGCCAAGGGCAAACCAGTATAGAAGGCATCAATAAATTGTTGGGGAGGGTCATGCCTCTTTTCCCAATTAATTTTGCAGGGTCATAGAAAAATGTATTGCTGTCGAAGTGAGGGTCAGGTCTATTTTGACTAAAGATCCCAAAACTCCTCCGGTAGCCCCTTAAATAAATAAAGAACAGTCCCTTAACTGATAAACAAAACTGATGTGTTCAATTAGGAAGTTCAGAAATGGATATTTGGTGGAATAGTAAGATATGTATAATAATATTAAATGTTTTTTTTAAGTGTCAATGTTTTTTTAAGTGTCAATGCTGTCCACCAGACATTGATGTGCCATTCCTGGCACAAATATTCAAGCAACTCAGCTTTATTTGATGGCTCTCCAGAACTTTTTTTCCAGAACTGTATACCCTATATGGCCAAAAGTATGTGGACACCTGATCATGAGATTGATTCCAAAAACATGGAGGTGCCCCCCACCCCCCTTTTGCAGCTACTGTATAACAGCTACCACTCTTCTGGGAAGGCTCTTTACAAGATTTATGGAGTGTGCCCAAAGGTATAATATTGAGATTACACTTCACTGGAATTAAGGGGCCTAGCCCAAACCCTGAGAAACAGCCCCAGACCATTATCCCTCCACCATTAGTAGGGGTGTCCACATACCTTTGGCTATATAGTGTATATGGGAGGTTTACATATTTGGCAACTATACAACTGTAATTGAATTCACAATCTGCATACAAGGAATTGCTTGAGAGCGATGTGTCCAGCTAATTGTGCCTGGCTACTTTTACCCATCTACCCTGAGTTATAGCTGAAATGTTGCATCAAGGATACGAACCTGGCCATCGTGACGCAGTTGTGCTGCGAGGCAGTGCCATAGACCAATGCACAACCAAGAGGCCTGAAAAGTCAATTTTATTTCTACATAATGTAGGCAGTTATTTCTGTGACTTCATTATTCTTATCAACTGGCTGGTTGTGTCAGGAAACAATGTAGTAATTTAATCATCTTATTTAGTATAATTAGCCATTACAAAAGACACATGCTTTTTTTATCGATTCGAAGTTACTGCCTTTCCCGGGTATGAATCTGTTCTCTATGTGTCCTTACCCACACACATTTCATAAAACAGAAAATGATCACCATTCATCTCAGGTCTTTGCCTCACCAACAAAGGACAGCATCTCCCGAGACCAACATGTGATATATGACCCTGACCCTTATTCAATAGACCCAATGGATGTATTCACTATAAGGCACCCACATTGCTGTGTGTGTTCAATTATTAAAGGGTAACAATTTATTGATATTTCAATGGCTTGAGGCAAGATTTTGTAAGAAACATCAATGGCTCTTTTTAATGATTCAGATGTAATTTAGGCAGTTGGTTTTTGTTTAACACAATTTTTGGATTTCATTCCAGTAGCTTCAGTCTTTACAAGTCTTTAGAAATACATTTCCCAGAAGATAGAGATTAATATTGTACTGTGACTAAAATGCACTTGCGAAATGAGTGGACAACAAAGGGTGATTGTCAATCACTACTGACCTGACCTCTTACTGAACCATCCAACGCAGTCAGGGGCCACTTTGGCCAGAGAACCTACTGCAGCACTGCATTTGGTCTCAGAAGTAGACTTAACATAGTTATATGTAGGACAGTATTGTATTTTAGGTTATGTTAGGTTACATTATATTAGGCTATCACTAAATCTAAATCTAGCACGCCATGGCTAAATATCTAGAAACACTTGTTGAGAATAAGATTCTATATAATCATGATTAAATACAGTTCAAACATTTTAATAATAATAATAATAATGCATTCAACTTATATAGCGCTTTTCTTCCAAGGGACTCAAAGCGCTTTACACAGTGAGGGGGAAAGCCCACCTCATCCACCACCAATGTGTAGCACCCACCTGGGTGATGCACGGCAGCCATTTTGCGCCAGAACGCTCACCACACATCAGCAATCAGGTGGAGAGGTGGGTAGTTATATATGCCAATTAGGAAGGAGGGGGATTATTAGCTGGCCATGATTGAAGTGAGGCCTGGTTGGGAATTTGGCCATGACACCGGGGTTAACACCCCTACTCTTACGATAAGTGCCATGGGATTTTTAATGACCACAGAGAGTCAGGACACCCATTTAACGTCCCATCCGAAAGACGGCACCCTACACAGGGCAGATGTCCCCATCACTACCCTGGGGCATTGGGAATGATCTTTAGACCAGAGGGAAGAGTGCCCCCTACTGGCCCTACAACACCACTTCCAGCAGCACTGGTCTCCCATCCAGGGACTAACCAGGCCCGACCCTGCTTAGCTTAAGAAGCAAACCAGCAGTGCAATACAGGGCTCTGTGCTGCTGGAATTTTAGAATGGTATAACTAGATGAGAGTGAAATACACCTAAGGTTTAGGTCCTGTTAGAAGACTCTAAGGCCTGTTAGGCTGTCTGAGTGCAGACAGGGAGACAGACTCAAGGCCAAGCGAGTGAGTAGGACAGAAGGCCCATCAAAGTACTTCTTTAGTAGTTCTTATATTATAACATCAGAATAAGCTTATAGCTTATGACTTATAACTTATAACTCTGTTATATATTAAACTGCTTATAACTATATGATATATTGTATATTAAACTGTAATACCATTACAGATCTAATACATGTTGATGTCATTCAGACTAATAGGACATTTTACGGACAGGACACTAGACAGATAAGAGTTACTGAGTTATCTGAGAATAACAAGCAAGGCTAGCTGATTAGATGCTAGACATAAGTTAAGGTGACCTGCTGTTGATGCTTATATGAGACACGGGTCTGAGGTAGGGATGTTCATATTGACCGTTTAACCATTAACCGAAAGTAAAACATTTGACCGATTAATACTATCAGTTAAACGGTTTAGAAGTTTTTAAAAAAATTTACACATATATAGCCTATATTTGTTAAATCACGTGGGGTGTTGACACGCGCAAACAGAGCCTGGTGCTTCGTTTTGAAAGGTGGGGAGATATAGGTAATGAGGAGCAAAATATACCGGCTGCCTGTTTTGCGTCTGCAACGCGTTCTTCATTTAAAATGACAACCCTTGGACATTTAGGATGACTGTGATATTAACTTGCACTTTAATTTTTTCATGTAGTGAAACGTATAACGCTATCGTATTGGGAAGCAAATATTATTTTATCGGCTATAATTCATCATGCTCCTGATGCATTATAGCAGACAAAATAATGTTACCTTAAAAACAACACACAGAGTGATTGACAACACGCACTTTATTTTCAGAGAGGACCGTAATAGTCATTTCAATGGAATGGGTGCGCTTGGCAGATATTGTATAGTTAGTAATATAATGCATAGCAAGCATTATCAACATTTTGTTTTGTGTTAATGAAATATAGCCCTTATTTGCAGTAGGCTTCCTATAAGCAACAACCTTGTTCCAGATTGTCACCGACTGTTTTCATTCTATAATTTGACAACTCGGTAAACCCAAAACATGCACTAATTACTAATGTTAGCAATGGCCATTTGTGTGATATAAAATGACAACACACTCTGACAATTGCATTAGAATTTTGTGCTGGAAAATGCTCTCTCTGTTTTGATCTTTGCTGGAAATAACACAGGGTTCAGGATTTAAAGCCAACTTAGCTTTAAATCTGCTTAAATTTGCTTTTGTTGTTTGTAAAACTGAAAAGAGCCTTGAAACAGGGCCGATAGCTTTAATTTACCTGCATTCTTTTTTTAAATAAACATTCTTTGTGACATTGTGGCAGTATTTGGCCCAGCTTTAGTAACTACACAATTGCCGAAAGACAAGTGCTCTTGTGTGCCATTGCCTAAAATGTACATCAAGTCTCCTAATGCTGACTGCAAACGAGGCCAATACAACATACAGTCGTATGCAAAAGTGTAGGCACCCCTGACAATTTCCATGATTTTCATTTATAAATAATTGGGTGTTTGGATCAGCAATTTCATTTTGCTCTATCAAATAACTGAAGGACAGTAATATTTTAGTAGTGAAATGTAGCTGTGTTTTTAAGTAAAATTGTGAGTGAGCCAATTCCCTTGGCTAAGAAGCAACCCCACACATGAATGGTCACAGAATGCTTTACTGTTGGCATGACACAGGACTGATGGTAGCGCTCACCTTGTCTTCTTCGGACAAGGTGTTTTTCGGATGGCCCAAACAATCGGAAAGGGGATTCATCAGATACATTTTCTTTACCCCAGTCCTCAGCAGTCCAATCCCTGCAACTTTTGCAGAATATCAGTCTGTCCCTGATGTTTTTCGTGGAGAGAAGTGGCTTCTTTGCTGCCCCTTCTTGACACCAGGCCTTCCTCTAAAAGTCTTCACCTCACTGTGTGTACAGATGCACTCAAACCTGCCTGTTGCCATTCCTGAGCAAGCTCTGCACTGGTGTTGCCCCGATCCCGCAGCTGAATCAACTTTAGGAGACGGTCCTCGCTCTTGCTGGACTTACTTGGGTGCCCTGACGCCTTCTTCACAACAATTTAACCTCTCTTCTTGAAGTTCTTGATGATCCGATAAATGGTTGATTTAGGTACAATCTTACTAGCAGCACTATTCAAAAAGAAATTTACAATAACCACATTGTACGTTATAAGGACTCCATTGTTAGCACTAAAACCCATTGAAACTACAAGTCACTGTTTTCCCTACTTAACAATATTACCCCTCCCCAGGACTTTCTCCCCGTTCATTTGTATACAACCTCCTTCTGCAACTCCATTATGTCCTTGTTCAAAGAAAACATCAGAGATGCCACAAGTTAGTGTATCATTAACGTCCTTCTTATGGTAGCTGATTCTAGACTCCTCACCATTCTCATCCTCCTTGACCTGAGTGCAGCCTTTGATACTGTCTGTCACACCACACTCCTCAACAGGCTATCTTCCATTGGTATCACCCAAACTCCGTTAGACTGGTTTACATCCTACCTCTTTGGCCATACTCAGTTCATTCAATTTAAGCTTTTCAAATCCATTCATTACTCCGTCACCTCAGTTGTGCCCCAGGGCTCTGTCCTGGGGCCCCTACTCTGCATCATTTACCTCCTTCCCCTCGGCAATATCTTCCATACATTTAATATTCACTTCCACTGTTATGCTGATGAAACCCAGCTCTACCTCTCCACCAAACCCTTGTCCGTTCTTCCGCCCACCTGCCTTACTGATTTTATCTTTGAAATAAAAACGTGGGTCACTGTAAAATTCCTCAAATTAAACATTAATAAAACGGAGGTTCTCCTCATTGGCACTAAATCCACTTTATGCAAAACAGAGAGTTTCTCTGTCATTATTGATAATTCCTCTGTTTCTCCCTCCCCCCAGGTTAAGCGTCTGGGTGTCCTCCTTGACAGCACACTATCCTTCCAACCCCACATCATTAATATTACCCGGTCTGCATACTTTCACCAACAAAATATCAATCGCCTCCGTCCTTCTCTTACCCTCTACACTACCTCCATCCTTGTCCACAGTCTCGTCACCTTCCGTCTGGATTCCAGTATCCAATTCAAACATTTCCTGTTTGCATTCAAGGCCATCCGCAACCTCGCCCCCCATATTTGTCAGATGTCCTCCAGGGTCCCACTTCCTCTCGCTCCCTCAGATCCTCTTCCTCCATTCACCTGTCTGTCCCCTCTGCACGTCTCACCACCATGGGGAGCAGAGCATCTATTCACCTGTCTGTCCCCCTCTGCCCATCTCACCACCATGGGAAGCAGAGCATTCAGCAACTCTGCTCCTCATCTCTGGAATTCATTACCACTCCAACTTAGAAACATTGATTCATTCACCCATTTCAAATTGCAACTCAAAACACATCTGTTTAATATAACTTCTTTTACTTGATGTCAATTGCTCTGCCTCTTTCTTTCTGTTCTTCTCTTCTACTGTTGTTGTATTTTTTATTTGTTGCTGCTTTTAAATATCTTATGTATCAATGTACGTTGTCCATGAGTGCAGAGAAAGGCGCATTAAAATAAAATGTATTATTATTAATATGATTCTGCTACTGTCTGGATTAATCTGCATTGCAAGTAGCAGCTAATTAAGCTTTACGATATGGTAGTGTCCAACACGATCTTCTCTCGACTTTACTGTTGCATTAGGTAGTGGAATTTTTCATGAACATCTGTACTCATTAGTTGAACTCTCTTATCCTTTAATAAATTGTTGTTAACGTTTAAGATATTAAATTATTTAAATGTTTACACTCCTAGTTTCAACACCTGGGCTCTCTCTCAGCTGCAGAATGATGGTGTTGCTGGGGTTGGCATTTCAGCTTTCTGGTAGTGTTCATTTGTTCATCCTATATGCTGCCTCTTTGTTAAATAGGTCAGTCATTCTGTCAATGTTTTATAGTAGTAGATCGGCAAGAGGCAGGCACGTAGTTCAATGGATAATGGGTTTTTAATAATAAATGATAACACACAGCTGCAAACAAGGAAACAAAATGGAAATGCAATATAATGCTAAAATGAACACTGGAGTAAAAGGCCAAATGCTGTAAAAGTCTCTTGCCTGGTAACTTAAACAAAAAACAGCTTTGAGCTGAAACTCAAGAGGCAAACAAGTGGGTGAAACCACCACAAGACTAAACACTGGAACCACAAAACAGTAGCAACTGCTAGAGATGGGCGGATCAATCCCAAAATATCAATACTTCCGATACTGAAGTAATTTTTTCAGAATCAAAACTGACATAAAAATGTTAATACTACAGGTAGGTGTTTTAAAAAATACAAAACACTATTAATTCATATATTATACCCAGCATCTTGTGATGTCGAAGCATCACAGACCTCAAGCATTTTATGCAAAGGATATGCAACCAAATATTGGCAATTATTACTTTAGTCTACATAATGTTAAACTGTCCAATGTTTTTGGTGCCCGAAAAGGGGATGACCATGTACAAAAGCTAATGTAATTTCTGAACAGTTCATTCTATGTTTATTAATGTACTCTCAAATTAAAACTGACAGTCTGCACTTCAACCTCACTGTCATTGTATCTTTTCAAAATCAAAGTGCTGGTGTACAGATGGTGCTCACTGTATATTCAGGTCTGCTTAAATGTTAATATCCAAGGTTTTTCGCTGACTCCTTCCACAGTAAATAATGTCCTTGATGCTTTGTTAGCTATGAATATTAAAGGACAACTCCGGGGCAAAATCATCCTAGGGGTTAATAACACATTGGTACAGGGTTGACTGTTCTCTGAGATATGTTTTCCTGCTAATCGAATGTGCCCAGTTTTAGTGCTAACTGATAACAACCTTATTTTAGTGCTAACTGATAACTACCTCCTTGTATCGACATCTGTTGCACTACTTGTACAATTGCCTTATTGTTTGACCTGCTCACTGTATTATTTACTGTACATTCACTGTTTTATTCTCTGTTTTTACTACTTATTGTGCACACCTTGACTTGTAATTTTATGTGTAACTTCTTGTTGTCTGTACCTCAACGCTTTTATCTTGGCCAGGTCGCCGTCTCTAATGAGAAAATGTTCTCAACGTGCCCACCTGTTTAAATAAAGGTTAAATAAAATAAAATAAAAATTTTGCAACAGTAGTTGTGAAAATAAATCGCTATTATAGACCACTAACAAAACTCAAAATAGCACCACACTTCCACGGTAGCATAATGAGGCTCACTGCATGCAAACCAAAGCATTGAGAACTTTGTAAGTGTACAGACAGTTTATTAGAAATATAGTTTAAAAGACATTACCATTCATGTATCCAGCCAGGCGCTATTTTCGGAAAACAGACTAGATCAGTCAAACCACAAACTTTGTGCTACGTGAGCTGAACTATAAGCAAATTGTGTTTGATTTTAGGTCGCATTGTCTGTTGTAAGTCTTGCCCATTGATCTGCATGAATGACTGCAAAACATTTTGCCATGGAAGATTCCAAGTCACAGTTGAGCTCAGGTCTGCTGGTTATAGCTGTCACATCTTGCCCTTATGGGCTGTGAGGGGACTTTGTTTCTTGTAGTGTCTCCCCTGTGTATGGTGTTGTGTTTGGCTCCCTCTTGTGTCTGTTTCAAGTATTGTTGAGTTAGGTCTGTGTGATGTCATTTTATTTCTCAGCTGTCTTGTATTAGGTTATTAGTGAAGTGGTATTTAACCCTCATGTTTCTGTCATTCCCCTGTTCGTCAATGTCTGCTGTTATGTGTCTCAAGGTGTACGATATTTGTTCTTCGTTTTGCCCATTGTGGCACTCTTTTGTTTTCTTATTAAAGTACATTTGATTAGTGAAACCTTCGCGCCTGTCTCTCTCTCTCATATCGACAAGGGATACGTGACAGATTGACGAACCATTAAATGATGAGACAGCGAAGGAATAACGGTGTTGCTAGCTGTCTGGAGGAGGAGGCGATCGAGGCAAAAGCCATGGAGCTACGGGCTCATATGGACCGGCTGATGGCCTCTGCCTATGGAGCCCGCTTCCCCCCTTTCTCCTGGGAGGACCTGGAGCTCTTCACGCTCCCAGCAGGACAACCCCAACATGCGGCGGGTAAGGGTTATGGGAACAGAGCAGAGGAGGAGTGGATGTTGTGGGAGGAAGAAGAGGAGGATGAGGAAGTTTTCTTCGGGGACATAGAGGAGGACTGGGAATTAACTAGCTCACAGGTCCAGGGTGTGAGCCCGCTTACTAGGGCCCCCCGTCTGGGTGTTAGAACCCCAAGCCTCCCACTGAAACCCTGTAGTACTCAGGCCACCTCCATTACCCCGCAGCCTACCTCCATAAGCTCTCTGGCTAAAACCCCTAGCTTACAGGCTAACCCCCTTAGCAGGCAGCCTAGCACCCTTAGCATCCCTAGTAACCAGGCTAGCTCTCAGGTTCAGGGCAGCGCTCCACAGCATAGGGCCTCCTGTCTGATTGCTAGCCCCATTTGTGAGCCACCTAGCGTCCAGGCTCCCTCTTTTAGCTTTCATGCTAATACTGTCCCCAGCTCTTAGGCTGGTTATTTCCCTGGCTTTCAGGCCAAATTTTGTGTTAGTCCCCAGGCTAGCTCTGTCAGTCCCCAGGCTAGCTCTGTCAGTCCCCAGGCTAGCTCTGTCAGTCCCCAGGCTAGCTCGGTCAGTCCCCAGGCTAGCTCGGTCAGTCCCCAGGCTAGCTCGGTTAGTCCCCAGGCTAGCTCGGTCAGTCCCCAGGCTAGCTCTCAGGTTCAGGGCAGTGGTCCACGAGATAGGGCCCCCCGTCTGAGCACTAGACCCCCTAGCAAGCACACTAGCTTCCCCTGCGCTACACCTGTTTCTGCCCCTAGGACCCCTCTTTTTGCTCATATCAGGGACTTTATGCCCCGTCTAGGGTTGATTAGAGCCCCAGTCCCCGTCTCTAGGGCCTCCTGTTACATGGAGGTCGACCGTATCCCCAAGGAAATTTTCGGGGGGGGCTATGTGGGGTGGGGAGGGGTCTCCACACCCCTCTGTGGCAGCCCTGTCCTGGAGGCCCGGGAGGACCTGCTCTGCGCACTGCCACAGCCACCTCCAGCAGCCTGCACACAGCCACCTCCAGCAGCCTGCACACAGCCACCTCCAGCAGCCTGCACACAGCCACCTCCAGCAGCCTGCACACAGCCACCTC